>CM076581.1:1422564475-1422675354 GCA_034641835.2 Pinus albicaulis | reverse complement strand
AGATAGCTATGGTCCACCACCAGTAACTAATCTGGGAATGTTTTTGGATTTTCTGAGTTTTATGTGCAGCCTATGGTTTAAAGTATCCTAGACTTGCTTCAACACTTTGCTAGGGTGATGAGAACAAAAAGAGTTTACTCTAAAAAATGGGTCTATGGGCTGCTTGCTTGTTTAAGTATCTAAAGGACCAAAGAGTCTATAAGAGTTTGCTAGACTATTATGTACTCAGTGTCCCACCATCTCCCGCTATGCTAGTGAGTGATGGGATAGGTATATCGGATAGCAACCTAGAGTTTGGTAAAATAGTAAGGTCTACTATAAATTAGTGGAGTCGCCAGGTGGATTATCAGTTGTTTTGAGATATACTTGTATGGTCCACCACCAATACTGTCAAAAGCCAATCTAAGGGAGTGTTTTTGGGGTTTTTTGAGTTTTATGTGCCTACAAGGTTTGGAAGAGTTCTCTATAACTGACTCATCATTTTGCTAAGATGGTGAAAGATCTATTTTCTACTCTTCAAACAATCTCTACGTTTACTAAGCTTGATTGAGACTTCAAGAGTTACTAAGGTATACTTAGATTGTCACTAACTCGGAAGGTCCTACTGTAAGTGTCACTATGTTAGTGAGCAGTGGGATAAGTCAATCAGATAGTATTCTTAAATTTATTTAAGATCTAGGGAATCCAAGTTTGTTTAATACTTAGACTCCCACCATGATCGCCATTATGTTAGTGTGGCGATGAGGTGGCTAAATCGGATGGAATTCTAAAATTTAGCAAGGTAGTAAGGCCTACTGGAGGCTAGTGGAGTCGCCAGGTGGATTTTTAGTTGTTTTGAGGTATATGTGTATGGTCCACCACCAATACTATCAAAAACCAATCTAAGGGAGTTTTTTGTGGTTTTTTCTGAGTTTTATGTAGTCCTGAGGTTTGGAAGAGTTTCCTATAACTGACTCATCATTTTGCTAGGATGGTGAGACAACAAGATTCTACTCTTCTAAGTTTGACTGAGATTTTGAGAGTTCCTAAGGGATACCTAGGATGTTTTGACTCAAAGTCCCACCGTGATCGCCATTATGTTAGTGAGCGGTGGGATAAGTCAGCCAACTAATATTCTCAAAAGTCTCTAAAGATTAGGGAAACTAAGTTTTTTAATCACTCAGAGTCCCACCATGATCGCCATTATGTTAGGGTGGCGATGAGGTGGCTAAATCGGATGGTATTCAAATTTAGCAAAGTAGTAAGGCCTACTGGAGGCTAGTGGAGTCGCCAGGTGGATTTTTAGTTGTTTTGAGGTATATGTGTATGGTCCACCACCAATACTATCAAAAACCAATCTAAGGGAGTTTTTTGTGGTTTTTTCTGAGTTTTATGTAGTCCTAAGGTTTGGAAGAGTTTCCTATAACTGACTCATCATTTTTCTAGGATGGTGAGACAACCAGATTTTACTCTTCTAAGTTTGATTGAGATTTTGAGAGTTCCTAAGGGATACCTAGGATGTTTTGACTCAAAGTCCCACCGTGATCGCCATTATGTTAGGGTCCCGTGATTTGGCCGATTGGCGAGCCAAATGACGATGTAACATCAAACCAAGCTTTGGAGTCCAAGGACCTAGCCTTCCTGGACTCAGAGAGGGCTCTCTCTATTATATATAAAATATATCAGTGTGTTTGCTTGTGGTGTTTTGATATTAGGCTAGTTATGAAGTATGTTTTTAGTTTTTTGGTTTTTTAAGTTTGGGAGGGATAAAACTGATCAAATACATAAACTGGATAACAAGATGTAGATAAATTGGGCTATGGGGTCAAACAGGTCAAGGAAGCTATGAGGTGATGATGTAAGGCTGCTGTAGGGCCGATTTGATTCACGGTAGAAGGGATCTTTGGGCAAAATGGGTTAAATGGACAACAAGTTGGTGAAAGACAAAGGGATTTCAAGTGTAACTAGTTGATAGAAGACATAAACATTTTATAGCAAGCCATTAATCATGTTAAATGTAACTATGAGCTAATTAATACATAGAAATCAAACATTCCAACCATACATAGAGGTATAAGACCCTCTAACTTCGGGAAATGGCTATCAGACTTTGGGGAAAACACACAAGACAAACTAACAACTCATAAACTACGCCAGAATGCCTAAACATAGTCTCTAAGTCATTGGGCACTTTGACAAACAAGCTTTCATAGTTTTAGGCAAAGGGCTAGATCGGGACTAGGCCTCCTTGGTTCAACAAGATGATCAACAAATAAGTCAAAGAGAAATTTTTATGGACAGAACTCTGGACAGCTTATAGGTAGGCAGGGCACACCATACATCCTACTCAACATGCATAGAACTTGTAAATAAAACTAGCAAACATTATCCTTAAGTTACTAAAGAGCAGTTAAGAATTCTTTAGCATAACTAAGGAAGAAGAAAACATCAAGCTATGAAGATTCAGAAATTTTGAGGTGCCTCCATGGGCATATCTCAAAACTAATCTCTACTGATCTATAGCAGCAAGAAGCATGTATTATGGATGAAAACTAGAAGACAAAAACAAAGCAAGAAAAACTATACCATTCTACCATGTCATGGAATCCATCAACAATCCTTCATCATTCCTCAAAAGCATCCAAGAGGCAGTCCAAAAATCATAACACAAGTGTATTCTTCAAAGCTCATATGACCAATGTATTAATTCTTCTCTCAAGTTCAGCCCTCCGATTTACAATGAAACCCATGGAATAAATAGGCTTGAGGAAGGAAAACCTCATGGAGCAACTAGCTATCCCATTGGCCAAGTCAAAATATCTAAACTTGTCCTTGAGGCTTTGCAAAGCCCAAGGCACAAAATATCCCATAAAATATCTAAAAAAACTGCTAAAAACGGAAATTATATTGACTTTACATCATTTCCCAAGTATAAAAATAGCTTAACGCACATTTGGGAAAAGCAGATTTTTGAGGTTCAAAAATTACAAAAATACTTCATATTTATGCCTGAAAAAGGTCCCCTGACTTTCTGGATGCAATAGGCAGCCTTCCTAATGTCGAAATCAGGCTCATGATGGATTTTTGGAAAGCTCTCTGTGTCTACGTTCCGGCGCAACTGAAACCATCTCAATCTGAGGCCTGTAAGTCATCCAAAACTGTACCTGTGTGTAAAAATCCGGGAAATAGCAAACTGCTGATATGACGGGCAGAATGTGCAAAAAGTGAGCATTTTTCGCCGTTTTGAGGGGGCAAATGATCTCCAAATGGCCTGAAAATCACTGAGGGTGTGCTCATGAAAATATGGCATCCAATGATACCATCATCCTCCTTTGACGAATCCCCAAAATGAAATGGCGAATTTCATGAGTTTTGACAAAAAACCCAAAAATGTGAAAAAACAAGATTGTGTCAAAATTTGCCCAAAATCGGTGTGTATGACCCTCAAGGGTCCTTGGCAATATTTTCGGAAGAAAAAACCAAAATATGAAGTTCTGAAGTGTCTTTTTTTACTTTCCGTGTCGGGCGCTTCCCTTTAGCCTTCTTGAGCTTGTCTTGGGCAGCCTTGTCTCATATTTGGCATTCTGGCTTTGGTGAAGAAGTCATGGCCCCTTGCCTAGGAGAGGCAGATAGCACATACTTTGGAGAATTCCCTTCGTGATCCATGTCTTGTATTCGCTTGCCCTCATCAGGATGCTGCTGTGTATCATCTCTTGGTTGCCCTTGCTTCGTCACTATCATGGCCTTGTTCATCATGTTCTTGCTGCTCAAACAAAATTCTGCCTTCTCTGTCAGTCATTGTTTTGATCAAGGCAACCATGGTTCAATTGTTGTGTGTGATGTCCTCCTTGGGTATAAGATCCCTGCTCCTTCCAAACAATACCTTTTCTTGCCTTTGTATGTCATTCAACAAGTAGACTCAAGGATAACAACACAGCCAAAGTGATGCTTCTGTGTTTTGTGGTAAAGTCACTTTTCCTTTGATGTGTTGAGGATATAAGACACCCTTGTTTTTAGAGGAATGCAACAACTGTCCTTTAGTTCAAGACCTTCTTTTTTCCTTGTAGGCACTTCATCGGCAGATCCACCAATATGAAGACATTCAACCGTAAAATGTATCTTACACAATCAAAGTTACTGTGTGTATGAGATAAAGTGGCAGAGTTTTGAAATGCTTCTGAGGTGTTATCAAAGGCCTGTAGGAGTTAAAAGCCAATAAACTTCTTTTTGAACAAAGCACTACCCTCCTTGTATACAGCTCACCAAATATGTTTAATAACACAAACACAGTCAAACAATAAATATCTTACACAGTCAAAGGTGACTGTCCATAGTATAAAGAGATAGGCTTTGTAATGTTTGATGTGTTAACAAAGGTCTGGTAGCACTTCAAATACCAACAAAAACTCTTTTCTAAACAACACACTGTCCTCATGTTACTTCACTGCTCTTTTCATATCATCTTGAAAACACCTTGAAATTATAGTGGCATATTCCTCACTGACTCTATTTGATGAAAGGTCAAACCCTGTTTGGTTAATCAACAATGTTCCCAAATGTATTGTGAATGCCCTTTTCAATATAAGACCTCTGCACCTTCAGAATGCTGCCTTTCCTATCTTTGCATATAAATCAGCCAGTACTCATAACGACTTATACCATCAATCAAAGGAAAACACAGTCAAGAGGACTTTCTTGTGTTTGGGCACCCAGCTTTGGTTTTTGAGGCAATAGGACACCTTTGTCTTCGTAGAGGAAGGAAAAATAAAGACCCCTTTGATTTAACAACACTGCTCTCTGTTTGGGCCAATCAATCCAATAAACTCAATCAATATGAACATAGTCAACCTTAGTGCATTCCCACAGTAAAAAGTCACTTGTACATAGGGCTAGGTGGCAGAGTTTATTGTGTTTCTATGATGTCACAAATAATCTTGTATCTTTCAAACCATAAGAAACTCCTTTTACACAAAACACTGCTTTCTCTATACTCTACTGCTCCTTGCACACAGCTTGACAAAAGACACTTCCAACTTATAATGGCAGTTTCTTCACTGGTTATGCTTTGTGGGATTAAAACTTAAACATTGTTTGGCCTTGCTGACATAGAGGAAAATCTTTAAAAAAAAAGGAAAAATCATTTATGGGATGCTTACTGTTTATTTGAAAACAGGTATATTGCCTTTACTTTACGATCCTTAACCTTCCCTCTTACTTTAAACAATGCATATAGCTGACAAATTCTGACACTGTTTCATCCTAGTTTTGAGGGAAATTTCAGTGGTTATTCATATCAATGCAAATTTAACCTTCTTTAAAGCTTCACCATTAGCCAACACCACAAGTCTTGATTTTTCTTTAGACCAAACTATCCACCCTCTCTTGGTGATCTTAACAAAGCAAACGGGCACATTGAATACCTTGAAACCGATGATGATTCTTTTTGAGGAGTTGAGCAGCTCTAGAAAGAGTTTTTGAAGGTTTTTAGGCAAATTTTTGACCATTTATACAGGAGTGCCACGGGCTGCTACAGGCGCGTCGCGCAGCAGTGTATCCCTTTGTAAAATTTGTGCACAGGCGCGTCGCGCACTTTTCCAGGAATGTCGCGCAAGTTTACAGTCCATTTTTAAGGCCTTCCCTGTGTCGGAATTGGGCGCAAGATGGCTCGTTGGAAAGCTTTGGAAGTCTAATTTCCAGAAAAACTTGAATTTTTTCATTTGGTTTCCATTTTATCCTTCAAAAATTGATTTTCCCAACACTGGTCAAAACTGGTGAATCCTGGTGCAGAAATGCATCGAGCTGTTTGTAGGTCATTTTTGAATGCCTTCCCGGTGTCGGAATTGGGCGCGAGATGGCTCGTTGGAAAGATGTGGAAGTATAATTTCCAGAAAAACTTAAATTATTTCATTTTGTGTCCATTTTATCCTTCAAAAACTGACTGTCCCATCACTGGTCAAAAATGGTGAATGCTGGTGCAGAAAAACCTAGCGTTGATTGCAGGCTACTTTTGGATGCCTTCCTTTTGTCGAAATTTGGCCCGAGATGGCTCATCGGAAAGCTATGGAAGTCTAATTTCCATAAAAAATTGAATTTTTTCATTTGGAATCAATTTGGTTGTTCAAAATCTGACTGTCCCATCACTGGTCAAAAGGATAAATCCTGTTTGTTTTGTTTCTTTGGTGACAATTTTAACACCGAAATTCAAACTTTGAAAAATAACTCCATAACCTTCATATCATCTTTGCCACTGTTTTTAATTATTCTGGTGATATTTATGAGGCAAAGTAACCCTTCTTTAAAACTTGTCAAGGAAATACCTGAATGCTAATTTGTTTCTGAAAGGACAGGGTTTTGCACTGTCAACTTGCTTTGACAACCCCGGAGTCTACTTGCTTCTTCAACTTTTTATCCAATGCAGGTGTCAAACTTGCTGGTCTCCTTGGACTTGATCATGGTCCTCTATTTTGAGAAAGGCGCCTTCTTTTCCACATACTTCTTTGCTTATATCATTTATGAGATCTCTGTCCCTCTTTGAATAATGAGAAAGCTGCATTTGTCTTAACCTCCCAAAACACTGTCAATCTATCAAAACCACTTCTTTGTCTATTCATAAACTGGTATACTTATTTATAATGTCGTTTTGGGAACAAAACTCAAATTTCCTTCATTGCTTGCGATGTATATTCTGAAAGGGGAACTTTATATGAAGCAGGAAAAACAGGGTTCTTTGACAAACAATTGTCAGCTCTTCTTACATAGTGCAGTGATCTCTCTTTGTAACAGAATCATACCTAATTTCAAATATGTCCACTGCTTGACCCTTTAGGTGATATTTCAACAAGGAAAAAAAAACCATTCAAAAACTATTTGAAAAGCTTTGAAAACTGTTTTGTTACTTAACAGGAGATGGCTTGTCCTTTTCCAACTTGTTTGATAATCTCTGCTTCCAAGCGATTTATGAGCTCCTTCTTTGATTGTAAGTGCCATTTTTTGGTTGCATCCATTCAAACTATATTTATCTGTTTACTTAAGAGGAATTCCCTTTAAACTTCTTGGCATGTGACAGTGAGGTGACTGTGTGGCCTCTTCCCCTAAGGAAACTGCCCTGTGTACAGAATTTTGCTTTCTTTCATTGTCTCTTTCCACTGCACCTTTTGACCAATCAGTTTTTAAACAACACTCAACGCCTTGGCCATCTGCTCATAAATGGAGGAGGCCCTTTACTTGGCAAAGTATCTGAAGATTATTTGATAAGGCTGCATGACAAGGGTTTTGCTGGATTATGATGGTAAGCAACCAACTTGAAAAACATCAATACTGGCACCTCTGCTTGCAACCACTACTGTGCTTCAGAAAAACCCTAGTCAAAGTGTCACTGTCTCACTGTACTTCTTTGAGGGGAACTGAGATGTCATTATTTGCTTTGGTCATCTTATGACAGATTATTTGAAAGAAAGTCTCTGTGACTATGTAGGTCAGCGCCCTTTGAAAAACAAACACCTTTCTTCTGCCTGTGTGATGACATGATTTGTCAGCATCTCTTCAATTTAGTCTTGTGGAAAAGCAGGTTGCTTATGATCAGAATGGTTTTTACCAATGATATGTCTCTCTAAAGTTTCATCATTTCACATGATTTGAAAACTTCTCATGACTTCCTTTACAAGACCAAACTCTGTTTTCCTTTGAATTTGCATACTTCAGACTCTATCCTTGTTATGATCATTACTCATATTCAGAAAACCTAGAGTTATCCTTTCACTATTCAGTCAAGAACAAACCTGGACTTTTGCAATCCTTTAAGTCAATATTGGCCAGCACCCTCTTCTTGTAGATGAAGGAGGCGCCCTAACCCTCTGCTTGTAAATGAAGGAGGTTCTTGGCCATGACAAATTACCAGTTTGCTGTGACAGTGGTGTTCTTCTTTTCCTGTGATTTTTCATGCTGGAAGGAAAATGCAAGGTCTTGATGAGTGACTCTCTGTTTGCAGATATATCTCAGGCTTAGGTTACATTTAGAAGAATTTGTTCTTCTAACTGTAGATTCAAGCATTTCCTCCTGAGATGAAGTTATATTTCCTGTCTTTGTAGAATCCATAAAACACTGAAAACACCTAATAATCAGCTTGAGATTGGGGTTTATGCAGTGCTGAGACCTAGGGGGTGTGGGTGGCGCGACTTAGAGTTGTTTGTCAATTTCATTTGCAAATTGGGAGTTCAGTCATGGTAGGTCTGTAGCAGATGGAGGCTTTTTGGCTTTTTGATGATTTCCAAGGGTAAAATGCCTTAAAGCGCCACTTCCTAACATAGGGGAGACTTTTGAAACAGATTTGGATTTTCCTTTTAAAGCTGATGGGCAGACCAGTAGGGCTGGAGCTAGATAGGATAGTGGTAATGAGGTTTTGATTTCGACAGGGGTGGACTAAAAAGTAGAAGGGCAAAAAAAAAAATTTAGGAGGGTTTTCTAGATGACATATTGACATAAGGAAATCAGCTTCTAGAAAACTCAGCTGTAGATATAGTCATCACTAACATGTAAAAAATACTGATGGCTAACAGACCCAAAGGTGAACATCATAACATGCAATGGGATGGTCACCTAGTACCAAAGGAAGAGGCTGTCAGGGATCCTATGACCTGTCAAGAAGGATCAAAAATGAAAAAGGGACAAGAGACAATGGTCGTAGCTGACTAGGACTTCGTTCAGAAGAAAGCAGCTACTGCGCAGGCACCAACACACACCAAGACATTTGAGGAGGTTGAGCCCTTTCTGCAAGCATGTATGAAGTTACTACGTAATCCAAAGGCTGTCCAGAACCTTCAGGCATTAATGAATAGCTACGCATCACAGCCCGAGTCGACCAAGGATGTGCACAAACTATACAGGTATAAAAAACGCACCGGAAGAGAAATGCACCTGACTACGCATATTGGTGACTACGAGATGGATCAAGTTATTTTAGACCTTGGATCGAATGCAAACATATTACCTAAATAAACATGGTAGGGAATGGGAGAACCTAAGTTGGAATGGTCCACCAGCCAGTTGTGCATGGCGAATCAACAGAAGATCATCCCTCTAGGAAGGCTCCCAAAGGTCATGATAGATATTGCAGAAGTAAAGGCCCAAGCTGACTTTGAGGTAATAGAAATCATAGAATATGCGGACCCCTACCCTATGCTCCTAGGACTGGACTGGGATATAGATATGGCGGGTGTTATCAAACTCAAAAAGCACAGCTTGGTGTTTGAAAATAACGGCACATGAGTAATAGTACCGTTGGAGCCTGTGGATGGCACACATTATACAGAGCCAATGCGAGAAGAGGAGGAACTGGATCACATTTACAAGCTCACTACGCAGGATGAAGATTGGATTAACCCCACAGAGGAAGGAGTACTCTGTTGGGAAAAGGACAATGAATGCTTTTTCGACTCTGATGGGGAACTAGAGAATTGGCAAGGCCTGTTGCATGAGGTGTTGGCGCTGCAATGTCTTTGGGTCACCGGGAACTTCTGCTACATCTCCTCCAAGGTAAGAGGCCTACCCTACTTTGGGAATTCAGGTAACATTAATGAATTCTTATGCGCATTCAAAGTAGAAGTGCCCCAGGGATGCAGGCTAGGGGC
This sequence comes from Pinus albicaulis, assembly GCA_034641835.2. Classification (NCBI taxonomy): domain Eukaryota; kingdom Viridiplantae; phylum Streptophyta; class Pinopsida; order Pinales; family Pinaceae; genus Pinus; species Pinus albicaulis. Next base: position 1,422,665,749 of record CM076581.1, on the reverse strand, counting down.
CCTTAAGCTAGCCCTATGCGGAACACCTACGCGCTGGTGGGATACGCATGGGGAGGAATTTCATGATTGGGAAGAATGTAGGGATAAGATGCTCCTATGGTTTGAAGCTCCAGCTGAGAGATGAATCCAAAAGTTCCTTGGGTCAGAATATCCATGCAGATATTTTCTAGCATGGGAAACGCAATGGTGCGACAAAACCCCAAATGAACGGGTCCACCTGTTTGTCCATGCTCTAGGACTGCGTCCAACTGCATGGTATTTAGATGTAGAGCTACATCAGTGCACTCGCCATTGTGAGAATTTGCGAGATCAGTTTCTGCGATCTTTTAGGGTGGTAGATGGCACAGGAGTGCTCGACGCAGCCTTGCAGAACACTGACGCCTTGACTCAGGGTATTCGAAATCCGTACATCACCTCCAAATCCTAGGGAATGCTAGAACCACACATGGTGGGATACTGTAACCTCAGCCCAATGGGCAGAAAGGATGATCCCCGAACTATCCCGACCACGGCATTGGACAGGATGCGCACAATTTCCAAGTCGATTAGACTGTACCTGAATTTCATTACAACACACCTGATGTCAGCCATAATTCGGGGTGCACAAGCAGCATGGACGCTTCATCCAAGGTCGATCGATCCGTGGGAAGACCATTGGGTGTGAATGATGACAGTCATATTACCGAACTCTAGTAAAAAGGGAATATTACCATTATGGAAAATAGGTGGCTGGAAATTAATTCAGCAATTTATGGTGATTTTTTACTGTTTTCTTGATGGTAAGTTCCAAGTTATATTCACTCTACCGTTGGATAACCACATGCACTATAAGGGAGAATGGATAACTTTGATCAAGGCTCCATATCACCTTTGTAATCTATTATTCTACTACATGATTATCTGGCCCTTTAACATTTTGTTCATACCTGATCAACCTACTTCTGCTATCTGTGAATCTCCAAATTTAGGATACCCTCCTTACATTGCTATGGCAGCCCCTAATCCTGTGGACGCATCGGTGCCTACTAGTCTAGTGCCTACAGAAATTCTATTGAGAGGGTCTGGGGACGCCGAGATTGATGCTCTCATTGCCCTCTGGCTCCATAAAGGAAAATTTGACTTCGCACCCTGCGCAGACTGGTTTCAAGGCTATATGTCAGACGTTAACACCCTTTCCAACCCTAGGATGATCGCAGGCCCTAGCTGGATGGGCTCGGAAGCCGCCATGCATGATGATACGCAACTCCCATAGATCACTATGAGAACGGAAACAGTCGTGTTGCAACTAGTCCCACAAGCAACAGGGCTGACTAACACAAATACTACATCCCCCTAGGGTACGAAGTGGCACAGGGATACATTGCACCCTACCAGTAGTACTGGGCTAACTACCAATGACAACCATGATTATTCACTGGTCGGCGCCCACCTTCCAATCACTACGAGACTCCAATTGGACTTGGCGTAGCTAGCCTGAGAGGCATTACATGATTCACACGCCGCTGTGCTTCACGAGATCCACCATCGTGAATGGACCACGCAGCAACCACTCGATGTGGCCACGCCGCTCATTGCAAGACATACCAAAGATGTCTCCCTTGCTAGCTTGCACACAGCGTAGCTCGAACCGATGGTTCACCAGCTCGGCATAGAGGTCCTAAAGGAGCTCACCATAGAAGGATTGGTTGTGGCAATCAAAGCATCCCAAGCTGAACTATAGACCCTCAAGATCCAAATGGCCCGCTAGGTCACCACATTATAGAACCCCGTACAGCCTACCACGCCTCCAGAGGTATGAGCACAGCGTGTTGCGTTGGTAACTGAAGCCACGGACATCATTAATGGACAGCTTACTTTGGGTATTCAGTTACTCAAAGCAGCCATGTAGCTCTGAACAGTGGTCAAGTTCAACCCAGTTCTTCAAAACGTCAAGAAGGACTTACGATAGAAGGAAGCCGCTTTTGATCAAATCAAAACTACCTTGCCCACCCTAGTCCCAGTGCAGCATCTAGCACTCTTGAAGACTAGCAACGCATTCTGAGACACGATTATGGATCTCTGATGAGAAAAGCATACCATTACAAAGTGCTTCAAGCCATGGGGCGACACCACCTTCCAGATATCACAGGGTGCTCATGATGCAATCGCGCGGCTCAACCAAATATTAGAGTAGGTTACCATGGCTACTAAAGAACCAACCTCCCAGAATCTTATAGACATCGCACAGAGCGCTACTACCCAGAGTCAAGAAGTGTTACCTCCGTTGATCATCACCATCAATACCTTACGTGCGCAGATAAAGAACACACCATCGTAGTGACTCGGGACGAGTCACAAGATTGTGTTGGGGGACTGTTGGAACAGGGTCCCCTACAAGCTGTGAAACAGGTCTGATTTTGTATATTTTTTATTATAATTAGTCTAGCGCAAGGGTTTTGGGGTGGGTCAAAGATCTGAAACGATTGTAATGGGTCAAAGGGTAGACCTAGAGTTCGCAAACCACGGTTTGCGGACCATAGGAAATATTAGGCTAGATTGTTATAAATAGAGGAACATTTTTAATTGTAAGGTAAGAAGATGATGAGATTTTGATGTGAATTGTGGATTAGTAGATCTGTTTGGGTTTTGGGGACAGGAATCTTATTGGCTATATACGCGAAGATCCCAAGTCCTGCTGTGTGCGGACCTTGCTACTGTGCACGCAGGTTGGGTTGGGTATTGTAAGAAGGAATTGACGGATTGATGAATAAGAAAGGTTGTTTGGGTAACTGAATCTGTGTATATTTTTTATGTGAATCTGTGGTAATTAATACTTTATGTGTACTCTGTTAAGCTGTGAAAATACTGTGTAAGTGGTTCTACTGCATCTGAATTTGTTCTGTCATGTTTTATGCAATACTGCGCTATTGGCATAGAAGTATATAATTTACTAAGCATTGTAGTATAGTTGACCTTGCGCACGTGGATGCGAAGGAGACCTATAGATTTGGCTCTGCAATAGGTGAACGACTCATTATAAAGCTAGATGAAACTCTGCTAAGCTTACCTACCCTCTCTCAGGGTGCGGAAACCTGGTTCCATCACCCACCCATACTACTTCGGGTGAGACTTTGACCTGCGCAAGCAGGTCACTGTTGAAAGGGCCAGTAGTAGAGGGGTTTGTTGGAAAACCTTCACCTCCGAACTTGGGTTAGGACCCCTCGAGCCAACATTCCACCATCCAGCTACGCATGGCAAACCAGCAGAAGATCATCCCGTTATGAAGACTATCCACGATCATGGTAGATATCGCAAGAGTTAAGTTCCAGGCTGACTTTGAAGTCATTTAGATTGTAGAAGATGCAGACCCTTACCCGACACTCCTAGGATTGGACTAGGCCATTGATATGGGTGGTATTATCAATTTAAAGAAGAGAAGCATGGTTTTTGAAAGTGAAGTAACACGGGTGATCATACCACTAGACCCCGCATAAGGAGAAAGGTATACAAAGCCAGTGCGTGAGGAAGAGGAGGTGGATCACATCTATAATTTAACTATGAGGGATGAAGACTAGATCAATCCTATAGCTGATGGTGTGATTTTCTTAGAAAAAGATAGTGAAGGCTCCTCAGACTCTGATGGAGAAATAGAAAACTGGAAAAATCGGCTGCATGATGTCTCTGTGTTGCGCTGCCTGCGAATCACAAGGAATTTCTGCTACATATTTTCAAAGGTAAGAGAATTGCACTACTTTTATGGTTCCAGTAGTGTAAAATAATTTTTTCAAACATTTGAAGCTGAGGTTCCCAGAGAACGGAGGCTATGGGCCCTTAATCTAGCTATGTGCGCAACACCTACAAGATGGTGGGACACACCTAAGGAGGCGTTCCAGGACTGCGAGGAATGTCGGGACATGATTATCCTACGATTCGAGCCTCCAGTGGAGGTGTGTGTCAAGACATTCCTTGTCCTAGGGGACCTACATGAACACTTTTTTGCTTGGATGGAGAAGTGGTACGACCGAATTATGGAGGAATGGGTTCACTTTTTTATTCATGCATTGGGACAAATCCCCATTGCATGGTACTTGCATGCGGAGCTACATCAATGTACTTGCCACTGGGAAACTTTGAAGCATGAATTCATAGGTACGTTTGGACTCACAGGGGGCTTGGAGGCACTTGACGAACCTCTGCAGGATATAGATACATTTTTTTTTAGTGAATCCATCTCCTCTGTAGCATTTGGGGTACCCACGTGGGAAACGCAGATGCAGGATATTGTCAATTGTCACAGTATAACTATAGAAGAGTGCGATGAGGATCTACGCAATGTCTCTATCCAAAAATTAGAGGGGGAGCGCGCAGTTGCGAGACCTCCACTGTAGACTATGGATGTAACAAAGCCTCTGAAACAGTGGGAAGTCAACATTGGCACGACACAACAGCCTAAGTTGGTTAAAATTGGCAACTACTAGGATGATGAAACTTTAAGCAAGGTTGTTGAATTTCTCACAGAATATCAAGACTTATTCCCGATCAAGTTTTTGGAGCTCAAGGGGATCACAGGGGACCTAGGCGTTATGCGCATCAAGCTAAAACCAGATGCATGCCCTGTAAAGAAGTGGCCTTATCCGCTGAACCCTAAGTATATACAGAAGGTTAAGGAAGAAATCGATAAAATGCTCGCCGCAGGTATTATCGAGTCGGTCGAGCAGTCAGATTGGGTAATTTCGATGGTGGTTCAGGAAAAGAAAACAAAGGGATAAATCTGAATCTATGTAGACTTATGCAAGTTAAATTACGCATGCGTACATGACCCCTTTCCGACACCATTCTCCGATGAGATCCTGGATAGCGTAGGAGGCCAAGAAGCATACTCATTCACTCACGGGTTCTCAGGATACCATTAGATCAGAATCGCACCAGAAGATCACATCAAAACTACATTTTCCACTAAATGAATATCCTTCTGGTATACAGTCATGCCGTTTGGACTCAAGAATGCCCCTACTATCTTCTCGCAGGTAGTTATCGCAGTGTTCAAGGAATTCATCCACAAATTTCTAGAGGTGTACTTCGATGACTGGACTGTCTTTGGCTTAGTAAAGACACACGTTTAGAACCTGTGCATGATGTTGGATTCCTACCAGAAACACCAGATTTCCCTGAATATCAAGAAATGTATCTTCTGTGTACCCTTCGGAATCTTTCTAGGACATATACTTTGCTGACAAGGGTTGATGGTGGACCCTGCGAAATTTGTAGTTATCATCAATCTGGCAGTGCCTACAACTGAGATGCAGCTTCATTTGATCCTTGGACATACGGGCTACTACAGAAAATTCATTCACGGATACGCACTGCTCACAACACCCCTAGAAAAGCTTCTTAAGAAGGATGTTTCATTCCTTTTGGATGACGAGTGCCAGAAGAGCTTTGAGCTACTCAAGAAAAAGATGGTATCTACACCTATTCTTATTTTTCCCAATTGGGCGAAGGTATTTCATGTTCATGTTGATGCTTCAAGAATTTCCTTGGGAGCAGTCCTTACGCACCCTAGAGCCGAAGAATTTGATCACCCAATTTCATTTTCTAGTCGAAAATACTCGGGCGTGGAGCGCAATTATGCCACCACGGAGAGGGAATGGTTGGCCATGGTCTATGAAGTACAAAAGTATTGGCACTATCTATTAGGAGGGAACTTTAAAATGTTCACAAATAATTCAGCTGTGAAGTACCTAGTGAATAAGCCTGTGTTGGGGGGGAAAATTTGCCAATGGATTTTTCTCTTCCAAGAATATGACTTTGAGATCATTTTCAAGCCAGGGAAGTTGAATGTTGGGCCATATCACTTGTCTCAAATTGAGAGTGGTGAGGAATCGACCAACCTGGAGGAAGGGTTTCCTCATGCGCAGTTATTTACTATTAAGGTGGTTTATGCGCACTTCGCTGACATCGTTGAGTTCCTGAATACGGACATGGCACCTATGGAGTATTCAGTGCAACAAAAGAAGGAGCTGGTAGCTCGCGCTATAGATTTTACCATCATCGTAGGACATCTGTATAAGATGGGCGCATATGAAGTGCTACGCAGGTATGTCTTGGTGCATGAATGGCATGATATCTTGGCAGAAGCCCACAACCAGGTAGCAGGAGGTCATTACGCAGGGAAAGCAACAACGCAAAAGATCTTAAGAGCTGGCCTATGGTGGCTTACCCTACATATTGACTCTCACGACTATTGTGAAGCCTGCGATACATGCCAATGGATAGGAAGGCCATTGCGTAGAGATGAAATGCCCCTTCAACCATAGATGGCCCTAAAATCCTTTGACAAATGGGCCATCGATTTTGTGGGACCTATCAACCTGCCCGAAAAGAAAACAAGTGCGCACTACATCATCACTGCCAATGAATATGTAACCAGATGGACCGAAGCACAAGTGGTGAAATATTGCACTGTAGATACCACTGTGCACTTCATCTTTGAGCAGATTTTGACCAGATTTGGATGTCCAAAAATCTTGATGAGCGATAGAGGTACGCACTTTGTCAATGAAACCATATAGGCCTTGACAGAAGAATTTTGGATCCATCATGCGAAAATAACTTTGTATCATAGTCAGGAAAATAGCATAGTCGAAGCTTTTAATAAGGTCTTGGAGCATGCACTAACTAAGGTCTGTAACGCTGATCATAGCGACTAGGACATGCACATTCTGTATGTTCTATGGGCCTACCGAACCACCTGTAAAAGGTTGACAGAGAAGACACCATTTAGGATGGTTTACGGTAAGGAGGTTGTGATTCCCATGGAATATATTATTCCTAGTTTATGCATCGTAGCCCTCAAAAGCATAGCAGAGTCCAATATTATGGAGGATTGGTTATCACAGCTTGTGGCTTTGGAGGAAGACCCTATCATCACCAATTACCATCAGCAGGTACATAAGGCACGCGATAAGGCCTGGCACAATCAACATATTCATCAAAAAACCCTTGTTGAGTATTACTTAGTCTTACTCTATGATAATCAGTTTGGGCCCTATACAGTTAAGGAAATCATGGATGGCAGATCTATGCGATTAGCCACCCTGCGCGATGATATGCTACCCGGCCACATCAATGGCAGTCGGCTCAAACCTTACTGGATCAAATGACTATTGGCTAGAGTAGCTGTATGAAGTGGGCTAGCCCCACCAAGGAAGGTAAGCACAGAAGGTACCATGCTCCACGCAGCAGGAAGCCACCGGATTGGAAGCCCAAGAAATTGCGTCGGCGACATGGAAATAAATTTAGAAGGAATAGACACATAATGCAGTAGGTGCGCTGGGAGCGCAGGAGGTATGCTCAAAGTGCAGGGGTATGCTGGGAGCGCAGGAGGTATGCTCGAAGTGTAGAGGTGCAATGGGAGTGCAAGGGTACACTGAGTGCACCCAGGGTGCAAAAACTAGCTGTTGGAACAGTCAAATTGGGTAAAAAGAAAAATTATTGTTGGATGGAGCGGGCGGCCGGCATTTAATGAGGCGATTTCTGGAGATTTTTTACCATTTACTTGATGGTAAGTTCCATGTGAATTTTACCCTACCTTTGGGCAATCGCCAAAGCCATAAAACGGGTGGGCTAGATTAGACAAGGGTTCCGTATCGCTTGAATAGCTTGTACTTGGAATATTTCTCCTTGCCGAATTTGTGCTGTAAGAATTTCTGTGCCTATAGCGTCTCTTTCATGTCTGAGAAACCTAATCCATCTGACAGTAGAAATCTTGAGTTTGTCTTTTGCGCCAGAATGACAGCCACGAACCCTGCTTAACCTTTGGAACCAATGACCTCGATGGAACAAGGAACTTAGGAAGTGGTGGAGATTGAGTCTGAGGCTAAAGAAGTTCTCTCTATTCCCGTCAAAAATAAGGGAAAGGAAAAAGCAGAAGGCTCAGGGAAACACCTGAAACCCATCAAATGGGTTGGGGGAAAGCCCCGTACTTCCCCGCAGAATGTAAAATTCCTAAAGGTGACACCCCAGGCGTGTGCTGCTCAAGAGGAGGCCCAGCCTGTCGGCTTGATCAGCTGGTTACCTCCCTTCGTTCGGTTCCGCAGGACCTTGACGCGCACGCTGAAGAACCTCGATGGCATGATCACTTATTTGCAGATGATGCTGACCCTGGGAGAGGTTCCTGTCATTGGTGAACCCATTGGAAAGCTTTATGAGATCAAATTTGACGATCACGACTTGGCCAGTTTGGAGGCCTTCCCTGAGCTGGTGCCTAAATTATACCTTGACACGATTCAGGCAGACAATGGGATCAAAATTTTTCCTCAGTGCTAGGTGCGTGGATTGGTCGGGCCTAGGCTCTTGAACTTGCTAAGGATGTAACACTTCGGTCACTACAACGTCATAGACTGGCTAGCGCGACAGTTGCTCGCCCGAATTGATGATGGATGCCTTTGGATCTAGGACAGGATCCCCATCGATGTTGCGCTGGTTCATAGAATTATTTTCCTTCCCATGAATGGACCAAACCCTCTAGAGCATGTGGGAAAAAATTATGAGGCAAAAACTGCTGAGTATGTGTGAAAAACCTACCATGTGGAGCGCAATACTTGGGGTTTTGTAATCAAGTTCGTCAGTGACCAAGGCATGCAGTTGGGCACTATGTTGTTGGCATGTAAGATGATGAGAAAATGTTAGGTCACCTCTATCCTAGCCTATGTAATTTAGTTAGCATCCCAATGTGGGAAAGGGGTATCTTTTAACTGGGCCCAGTATTTGTGTGATGAGTTTCTGACTAATGTCCGTGAGTCCTAGGAGCAGGTCCGTGCCTTTTTTTATTCCTGGTTATTGTTCCTCATAGCGTTGGTTGCTTGGGAAGCTCCTACAGAGTTAGTCCTACCTGAGCTTACCCCGGACATGTGCGAAGGGGCTTGCTATGCGCACTTATGGGATTCTAAGGATCCGCAACGTCTCGAGGACAACCAAGTTTTATGGGTCCTCTTTCAGAGTAGCTTGGCCGCAGCCATTAACTCCTGACCACGGTTTTCCCCTACTGTGTATGACAGATGCAAGGGCATTGTAGCATTCCAGATCATTATGCACAATGTCTAGATTAGAGCACACAAGTATAAAGCCTGTATTTCGCTCCCTTATATGGTGGAGGATGAATAAATTGACAACGTCATTGCGCTCTGGCCTCCTAACTAGAACATCAGCTTCAAAACTGGCGAGAAGGGTGTCGAAGGAACTAGCACATAAAAATTCAACCCCCCTGTCGTCATCAAGGATACCAGAGGCGCGACCAAGAGCATCAGGAAGGACATGGGCACTGAAGCACAAAAGAATGCGCAGCAGAAACAGACCACTGAGAAGGATGCAGAAGTGAAGACTCAGCTCGATTCGCCACTAGACCTAGGTATAGAAGGCTTGAATGCGGGAGGACCTGCCTCCCCCTGAGGTACGAAGTGAATAAGTGAGCCTATTAAAGGACCCTGAAAGAAGTAGCACTCGCAGTGGGCGGAACGAGATGAGACAGTCACGCTGACCGACGGGGAACTCAAACAAATCACTGATGCAGTCACTCTAGCCATGGAAGATAGATGGGTAGCCTTAGAGGAATAGCAGAAAGTTTCATTCGACAAAATCCATGCTGAGCTCTATGCACTACAGCTAAGGATAGACACATTGCAGACCAGTGTGACCCATGTACGCATGCCCTCAGCTGTCAGTAGTGCAGCACTAGTTATAGATGAAATTCTCCTCTGTTCTCTACTTGGCGTAGCCCTTGTGATCAGTCCACCCGACCTAGGAATGCAAGTCCAGTCCAGTACAGAAGTCCAGCTGAATTTATCCATGCTACCTCATGAGGCCTTGCAGGGTCTCCACACCTCTTTATATCAGGAAATTCACCATCGGGACCAATAAGTGCACCAACAGCTTGGAGTGGTTGAAAAGAAAATTGAGGCAAAGAACACCGAAGTATGCCTCGCCACCACGAAGCAAACGGATCTTGAAAACATGATTCACCAACTCTGCACAAATGTTACCACATAAATCTCGGCGATAGCCACCCCTCAGGCTAAGGTTGAAAGGTTGGCTGTAGCATTGAAGGCCTCCAGGGCGGAAGTTTAGGTGGTCAAGACATGGATGGAGTAGCAGATCGCCGATCTGTAGGCTAAGTTGCAACCCGAAACACCTCTATAGGTACGGGACCAGCGAACAGCGTTGGTCACCGCAACTACGAACGTCATTACAAGGAAAATTGCGCAGGGTTCCCAATTACTAGAAGCAGAGATGTAGATATGGACCAAGGTCCAGCGTGACCCGATCGTGTGCGGCATCAACCAGGACCTGCGTCAGAAAGAAGAAGAGTTTGAGACGTTAGAAGCCACCCTGCCCACTTTAGTTCCTACTCATCATTTGACATGTCTGCGCACCAGTCACGCCCTCCAAGCTGATATTGATGAACTTTGGTAGAAGAAAAAGGTCCTTAGAGACTTCATAAAGCCTTAGGCTACTGAGGCCCTCAAGATTTTACAATTTGTTGATGTCGTGGTTAAGCAACTGAACCAGACTATGGAGAGTGTCACCGCCATGACGGAAGGCCCTATTTCAGAAAATTTGGTCGACATTGCACAAAATGATGCTGCTCAGAGTGAAGGAGTGTTTCCCCCATTAGCTGAGGTGATTAGATTATTACAGGCACAGGTGGAGACCCCACCATCACAATGACTCAAGACGAGCCACAAGGTTGTGTTGGGGGACTATTGGAACAGAGTCTCCTAAAGCTGTGAATTTTGTCTATTTTGTATATTTTTTATAATATTTAGTCTAACGCAGGGGTTTTGGGGTGGGTCAAAGCCCCTAACACATTGTAATGGGTAAATGGTATACCAAGAGTCCACAAACCGCGGTTTTCTTACCATTGGATGCGTAGGCTAAATCGGTATAAACAGATGAACCTTTTTGAGTCATAGGAAAGAAAGAATTGAGATTGATGTTAAGCATGAATTGTTAGATATGTTGTTTGGTTTTTGGGGAAGGACTCATGTTAGTTGTGTGCACAGAGATCCTCAGTCCTGTTGTGTGTGGGCCCTATAGGCTATGTGCACAAGGGGTATTTTGGGATTGTAACAAGATTCTGGTATTAATATATATGCGAAGTACTGTTGATATCTAATGTGATCTCGATTTGTTCTGTTATGTTTTATGCGAACTTAGGTTGTATGATTAAGTTGTGAAAGTATCTATTTGATAGTTGAAAAAGTATCCTTGTTTCTATTATATGAATCTATGATCTGTTAATTTCTGCGATTATAGTTGTTGTACTGATAGATTGGTATTGCGCACGTGGATGCGGAGGTAATCATTAGATCTGAGCTCCGTGATATAAGCCTGTAACTAGATCTGTTAAATGCGAAGCTTGATAAGCTGGGAACACAGCTATGCTTGACTTACCTACTCTCTCTCAGGGTGCGGAAACTTGGTTCCAGCACCCTGGAAACCTGGTTCCAGCCAACACTCTTGATCACCCATTTATTAAGATATACTTTCACAAACTGATAGAAATAAAAAATACTTGCAACTGGAAATTTTTTGAACCATTCCTTGGCTTTGCCTTGCAAAGATAGAGCGAAGATCTTGATACTAATATCATCTTCATCAACCTCAAAAATCTTGAGAAAACTTTCAAAACTCTGAATGTGTTTCTCAGCAATGATGTTTCAATATTCTCCATCAAACCTAGGAAGACATTTGTAACCATTTTCAGGGAAAGCATGGAGAACAGGAGGTAAGATGAGTGGTTTATATCTATCTAGAATTTTACAAGGTGTAGGAGTATGTACAGAAGCTATAGGAACAGTCTTGATCTCTCGAGGTTCATAAGCTTGAAAAGGATATGCACAATTTTCAGGTAAGAGGTCTTGATCTTGATCAAAATAAAAGGGAAACTCGGTATTTACACTCTTCAAATAGGAGGAATCAAAACTTTGATCATATTTTTCATACAACAAAATCTCGAAAACTTTCAAGATAGTTTCAAGAAAATAAAAGATGTAATTTACAAGAGAGCCTATTACATCTTGAATACAATTCCACTTTGAAAACCTGACCTTTATGTGATATTCTTCCATTATCTTGTTGGCAAGGTTGATCCTCCAGTGGAGTCTTTACGTCAAGTTGGAGTCGCCAGGTGAATGGTTCAGCCTTCATATGTGTCCAAATGTTGTTCACCATCAACAATTAGATCTAATATTTGTTGTTCTTTCCCAGGGAAGATTTTTCCTTTCAATCCCCAAAAACTACGCCAGTATGTTATCACTCCACCAGATTCCCAAGGCTGAGGAAGGAATCCCAATAGAGGTAACCACAAACCATGATTTTGACTTGGTATCTAGCCCTACCAAGTCAGAGAGGGCTCTCTCCAAAAAAATCATAGCCAAGAGGGCTATATGAAAAATATTTTAGACTAGCTAATAAATGCAGGGGTTTGTTTTGTTTTGATTTGAGTTGGGCTCACTGATGAGGATTACTTCAAGAGGACTCGGTTAGGGAAATTGAGATGGAATTGTAGTCCATTCGATGGGGTAAGGTACGTAGAAGGCTCAAAACTTAAAGATGATTTGGTGAGATGGTTTAAGATAGATGAGGAGCTAGGAAGAGCATATGAGATGAGTTCTTCCTAAACTAAAGAAAATGGGAAAATTATGAGAAATTTCCAAAAATAGAGCATGAAAAACATGTATTCAGTCTTTCAAATTGAAATTTATCATATAATAGACATGAAAAGGTTTATGAGACTACAAAACATTTATACAAATGATCATAGATAAAAAACTATGCCAAACATTCATACCAAATGAATCCCAAGGAAATAGCTGCAATTTTTCATTAATATCCAGGCCAAACTAGTTCTTCATCAATACACTAACATTCAAACTGATTCCAACTTCCAACCCTTGAATCCTGTGAAGAACTGAGCTAAATAGACCTAAAAACCACCTCCACTCATACATAGGGGTCGAATCCATGAGGTGAGCGAGATATTACACAAAAATCTAAATTGATAGCTAGAGTGTAGGATGAGAAAAGTGACTCATTCTTATCTCTAATGAACTAATTCATTACACTTCAACTGATTGACTTACCTAATGTATATACCATAGATAAAAGTAAAAACATGATATTTGCATTCATCTTCACCATTTACATAAGTAAATTCCTCATTTCCCAAGGTAAAAGTCAAACTGGAATTAAAATAAAAAAATTGTTGAATATTTTTAAAAAGATAATTTGCTTGTCAAACACGCAACGTTGAGGCAGAAAACATGACCTTTGTTCAAGGTTGATTTTGAGTGCCTTCCCGATCTCCAAATCAGCTCCATGATAGCTCATTGGAAATATATTTGACTCTATTTTCCAAAACTACCTCCAGTTTTCAAAATGGTGCTCATTTTCCATGCCAAAAACCTGTTCTCCCAAGACTAGTAAACACGTAGCAACCAGGCAGAATTTGAGGCAGAGACATGGAAATTTGATGGTTTTTGGCACTTTTGACAGACGAATTCTCCTCCAAAAACTTGGAGTTTTCTAGTGTTGATTTCCTCATTAATATGAACATGATGGTAGTGGCCATTTTTAATTTGGAGGCCCCAAAAAAGAGCTCAGGGTCTAGGTCACTACTCCTTTGGAAACTTTTCTGTGTGCAAAAATACCCAAAAACATAGAAATGAACAAAAGTGCAAGGTGTGCCAAAATTTTGTCAAATTGTGAGGGTACTTTCTCATCAAGTGCTTGAGGAATGGAGTGATACCTCTGTAAGGATGTCTAATTTCTCTTTTTCTCCTTGCTTGGTCAAATTTTCAATTTTAGCATTAGCTCTTTTGAGCTTGGCCTTTGCAATTTTGTTCCTCATGGTGTAGTTTTTTGCCATTTTCCTCTGAATGTCATTGTCCTTTTGAGCATTGGCCAATGCTGCTCCAAGTGTTGGTTGAACCTCTCAAGCCATGATTCTTTGTACTCATTGATTCCTATGGAAATTTGTTTATCTAAGGTAAGCTGGTCTGCTAGCTCAGCTTCCCTTTGATTCTCTAAAGCTAGAGCTCTTTTCAGACATCTAGTCCTTGGTATCTATCTTCGAGGCTGATCCTCCTCATCGTCAGGCTCACCAAACCTTCCCAATGTTTCCTCAAGAAATACTTTAGCCTTTTCTACCTCTCTTTGTGCTTTGATACACTTCACCTCATTGATTACTTGCTTGGTTTTCAGTTGTTTATTTTCTTGCTCAAGGAAGTCAATCACATATTTGGCCCTCTCAAGATTAGTTTGGAGGTTTCTAATCTTGCCTTCTTTCTCTTAGATGATCAAGGAAATATTTTCATCAATTGTGTCTAAGTTTACAAGTTTCAAAATATGCCTCTTTCTCATGGAGGCCTTCCTTTTCATGTATGTCCACCTCTGCCATCTTTTCCTTGCCTTTGTGTACCTGCTTTGTTGGTGAAAAAAGCAGGGGCCCTCCCACATTCTGTGGGGAAAACACCTGCCTATGACCTCTCTGATAAGTATGTGATAATGTGTCCAAATCATCCCTCTTAGGCTTACTAATTTCACTTCTGCTAGGTTTCCATGATGCATGTGGTGTCAAAAACCCTAGGGATTATGGAATGAAATGAAGGAGTATGAAGTGAAGGGGAGTGTTGGGAAATGAAGGATATAGGAATATGAAGGGAGTCTAGGTAAGTAACCCTAGGACTTAGGGCTATTAGGAATGAGATTGTTGAGGGAATAGGGATATGGAAAATATACACTGAAATGGGAAGGGAAATATATATCAGTTTATGGATTAAGGTTTGAAATAAGAACTAGGGTCTCTTCCTTCGAAAAAACTTCAAATGATTATAAAACACAAAATGTCTAGGGTTTACTCACTGATCAATAGAGCATTGAAGAAAACTCATGCAGAGATCTAGAATTTTCTGATGAATTAGGAGGTTGTAATATGGTTTTCTGTCTTCTTGAGCAAACGCGCAGCGTCCAAATAAAAGGTATAGCGACCCTTGCAAACGTGCAGTGTCCTTTCCAAACACGCAGCGTCCCTGCAACACTTTTGCTAGGACCACATTTGGAGGCCTTCCCAATGTCCAGATTGGGCCCAGGATAGCTCGTTGGAAAGCGTATCCTATCGAATTTCCAATTATACCTTTTTATTTTTTATTGGTGTTTATTTCCCTTGTCAAAAGTGTATTTTCCCAAGACTGGTCAAAAAGTATTGAATGAGGGTGCAACAATGCAAAGTGCTGTTGCAAGCAACTTTTGGAGACCTTCCTCAGCTCCAAATTGAGCCCATGATAGCTCATTGGAAGGATATACTTGTATCGTTATCATTTGAATTATCAAGGAAATTATTTGGACACTCCATCTATGAGAAAACTTGATTTTTCCAAGGTAACTCCAGAAGTGTAGCAACTCTCTTGTGGCACCTGTGGTTTTTACACTTCTCTAAAACCATGATACCTGTGTAAAATATGAAGGAGGTTTTTATTCCTTGACCTAGGATGGAAAAAAACTCTCACTTTTATCAAATTCATCTTTGTTTGGTCAGAAACATAGTTTGAAGCAAAATTGGCCCTATGAGAGGCAAATGACTTGACTCTTGGAATGATTTCTTAAAAATGATGGAGACATGATATTATGAGTTGGAATGACCTCATACTTACTAATATGACCTACCTTATGCCTCCTCTGCTCAAATTTCTCATTTCCATAGCAAACCCTAGCTTAGTGGGAGAGGAAATTAGGGCTTACTGTTTGTGAACAATGATCACTTGGGCACCCTTAGGAAAAGAAAACTCCCTTTGACATTTGATGTGTTGGCATGTGCCATTCTTAGTTGGCAGCCTTTGGGATACTGAATACATATTACATTTGAATTGACATATAATTACATGAATAAATAAAAATTACATCTTTGTTTTTTAAATAAATATTACATCTTGGAGTGAAACTCACACTTGAAATAAAATTACAACTTTGGAAATTGTCTTTGGAGGTCATATTTACATGGTAAAGGGACATTATTGGGAATAATATCATACTTTTTGACCTTATTCAAATGAAATGGTGCATTTTTGGACCTTGAACAATGAAACCTAATGGTACCTTGAATGACCTGAATTCCATGGTTGACTTTAACTGAGACAAGACATAGTGAAATCAGTTTTTCATAGGTGTTATTATGATCAAGAAGTCATGAAGGTGAGTTAGCAAATTTGATTTTCTGAGGGGGAGTGAAGTTTTATTGAGTAGGGCTACCATCAGTGAAACAATTTTTATCATGACCTAATGGAATGATATAAAAATTTTAGAGTGAGACACCTAAAATGATAATGAAATGAGTGATTTTGATCACTGATGGTAGAATGCATATTCTGACACTAACACAACCATTCAACCTTGGTCGGAATATGGGTTGAGATTTTGGCGTGGCAGTTTGAACGACCCCACATCCAATGGCGGGTATTGCACCATGTGGCCCCGATCCATTGATTCATGGGGGTCACTGCAAAATTAAAAGAGGTGAAAATTTTCATCCGAACCAACACGAATCATTAGGGGAATTTTGAGGTCTAAAATGGGCCTCCTAAGGAAAATGTACAATCAAAATTCACTTTATGAGAACAAATCACATTTTAGGGGATGACATCATCTCTAATGGTTGAGGTGGCATTGCTCAAGTTAAAGGTACTTACTTGTCACATTCTCAATGGTGGATAAAAACTCATGGTTAACCATGGTAGTTCTCTAAGTACTTTTAAAGTCAAAGTAAAGTACTCATAATAAATGTCACCTTCACACTTTTTGAATAAAAATATATTATTATCATTTCATATTTCTTGAAAGAAACAATGCATATCCCTATGCATTTATTATATTATATTATATTATATTATATTATTTTATTTTTGTATAGTATATTAATTACATGTTATTACACAATTTAAATAATATAAATTTTAATTAATAGCATATCATATAATTAAGAATTT
Organism: Pinus albicaulis; assembly: GCA_034641835.2. Lineage (NCBI taxonomy): Eukaryota > Viridiplantae > Streptophyta > Pinopsida > Pinales > Pinaceae > Pinus > Pinus albicaulis. Next base: position 1,422,648,731 of record CM076581.1, on the reverse strand, counting down.
ATAAATTTATATTTATATGTTATTTTAAGTTATTTAAGTACAAAGGAAAAATGCGTTAGTTGTTCAATGATAATGACTTTTCTTGAAAAGCTCATTCAAATTTATAGTCACATCAATACAATTTTTTTATTAATTTTATTTTGGTACAACTTTTGAATTGAATTAACCTATGGTTACATGGATTGTGGTGCAAAAATTGAATTGAATATTCATAAATATCATTTTAGTGTTTTAGCTATTATTTTATTATTTCCTTAGGAGACCCATTTTAGACCTCAAAATTCCCCTAATACTCGTCAGTGCAGGACATAATTGTTGCCCCACGATGCCGAAAATTGTGGAATTTGTAGGGTAGATAGCAAGTGGGTGTGGATTGTAGGAAAATTAGCAGAAAAATTACGCCAGAGCATAACTCAATCAGTGTTTGACTAATTTGAGTGAAGAAGGAGCCTAGCTAGGGGTTTTTTTACTATTCTGGAGCCATTAGAGACATTATTTTTGCATTTTGAGCATTGCAAATCCTTGTAAATACATATTTTGAGTACATACTGAAAGAGTCCCAACATTGGAAGCTGGACGAGAAGATGTAGCCCAGGAGGGGTGAACTCCTTCATCATTTTTTTGTATTTTGTTTCTGTTATGGTATTATTCTCTCTATTTTATGCTACAAAACGGATTTTAAATGCATAATTTATGTGTTAATGAAACTTCACTAATTTCATTTAAAAAAAAAAACTATAAAATTTCACTTGCAAACTTACATCAAACCTTCAAGTTTTCATATACAGATCAGTTTGGTTTCAAAGATTAGGTTATTTGGTTGTATTGGGGGCTTAATTCTCTTGAAATAATTTTTTATGCTTACAAGGTTGAAGCTAAATAGAGGAGAAGAAAATATTGTGGTAGGAAGTCATCAAGCTAGTTCAAGGAGCGCACATTTGCCACAATCTCCACCATAAGTTTCACCTCGATTGTTATCAAAGGCCTCACTAGTCATGGAACATGAAGGAGAGCATGAAAATATGACTGAGGATGAGAACACTTTTAACAAATCATTCTTTGAAATGATTGAGATGGTGAAAGTTCTTTATGAAGAGAGAAATTCAAGGTTGCAAGGTGAGAGCTCAAACCCTCCAAAGGGAAATGGAGGAAATGTAGAAAAACCTCCAAAAGAGAATGGAGGAAATGGTGATAAACCACCTCTACCTCCACCTTTCTCTTCACCTTCATCTTCACCTCCATATTCGACATCATCATCTTCTACATCAACCCCTTCACAAACACCTCCACATTCTCCAAAAGGACATGATCAAACTCCATTTTGATTACATGACATAAAGTTTGAATTGCCTATGTATAATGAAGAGGTGAATGCTGATAAATTAGCTAATTGGGTTTGTCGGCTTGAAGTGTATTGCAGGATAAAAAGGATCAAGGATTATGAGACCAATATTCAACTTGCTTCATTATGTTTGGAAAGTGTGGCATTTATTCTGTGGGAAACAAAAGCACAAGAGGATATCAAGAAAATAGGTAAGATCATAAATTCTTGGAATGATTTTATGGTTTCATTAAGAAGACAGTTTTATCCTTTATAATACATGTAGAAATTTATAATGGATTGGAAAAACTTTAGGCAATTAAAGGGTGAAATTGTGCAAAGTTATACCCAAGGGTTTAGAAGGAGAAATGATCCAGATTTATGCAGGAACACAACAGAATAAACATATAACCATAAATACAAAGATGTAGCGGAAATAACACTTCATTTCATTAATATCAAAGAACTGAAATTTGCTTACAGACAGAGTGGAAATAAAACTAACTAGGGCACTGGTAGCTATCTATGAGAAGAGATGTGGCAGCTACAAGCCTCTGAACTATGTTACAATGCAAACATGATGGAGATGTGACGAGCTAGGGCACTGGTAGCACTTATCTCTAAGAATAGATATGTTGGCTCCCAGCCCCCTGAACTGTATTACAATGAGGCTTGAGGGCCTATTTATTGTTGAGAAACACTGTAGAGTCCGAAACATCCAAAAACCTAACCCTAGGAGATGAAGTGCCAAAAATGTGGGTCCATTTTACATCTGATCTTCGTTTGACACGCTCAATAGCTCGTAAGAAATATCTATCCCCGTTTTTCCAAAAAGCGTCGTTTAGGGTCTCAAAACGTCTTTGGAAGTTCAGGACCTTAAAAAATACTATAAATAGTAAGTTGTGCTGAAACTTACAAACTGAAATAACTGATGGTGGGGGTTCATATGGACTCGGTGGGTGACCACCAATATCTACCTAGATCATTAAGTCCCCAAAATGGCTCTGGGAGTGTAGGACCCGAAAACCTGCTAAAAAAATTAAGTTGTGTTGAAGCTAAAAAAACTGAAAGAATTGATGCTATGGGTCCAAATGGAAAAGGTGGGAGGCCACCGATATCCACCTGGATCATTCCTCCCTCCTTAGGAAGCAATGGTCTCCATTGTGTTAAGTTCCTCCATGGGGGGAAATTTTGCTGAACTTGGTGTTGGATTTGTCCAAGATGTCGCAGACCTGTAGGCGAATGTGCTGGATGTAAATGTGTCGCCGGTGGGCAGCCATGGAAGGATCTATGAAAATTTATCCATCATCATGTTCCTCTATTTCTCGAGGGCCTCCTCAAGAAATATTTTGATAGGATCTCCTGATCCCTCGTCTTTCTTTCCTTCCGCCATGGGGGTTTGTCGGGGTTGTGAGGTTGAACTCCTTATACCCTGGCGGCATTGGGGACATGAAAAGAAAAACAGAGAAAGATCAGACCACTCTGATACCACTGATCTGGATTTTATGTAGGAACGCAACAGAATACAGATATAACCATAAGCCCAGAGATGCAGCGGAAATAATGCTTCCTTTTATTATAATCAAAGAATGACTAAAATAAGCTTACAAACATAATGGAAATAAGCTAGGGCACTGGTAGCATATCTCTGAGAAGAGATGTGGCGTATTCAGGCCTTTGAACTGTGTTACATTGAGGCTCGAAGGCCTATTACAGAAATAATGGAAATAGATGAGCTAGGGTACTAGCAACGTATCCCTGAGAAGAGATGTAGCAGTTATAGGCCTCTGAACTGTGTTACAATGTAGACATGATGGAGATGTGGCAAGCTAGGGCACTAGTAGTGCTTATCTCTAAGAAGAGATGTGTTGGCTCCTAGCCCCCTGAACTGTATTACAATGAGGCTCGAGGGCCTATTTATTGTTGAGAAACAATGTAGAATCTGAAACGTCCAAAAACCTAACCCTAGGAGATGAAGCGCCAAAACTGTGGGTCCCTTTTGGGTAAATTGGTGGTTCAACTTCCCGAGGACGTAGCTTTGGCATCCGATCTTCGTTTGACGCGCTCAATAGCTCATAAGAAATATCTATCCCCGTTTTTCCAAAAAGCGTCGTTTAGGGCCTCAAAATGGCTCCGGAAGTTCAAGACCTGAAAAACTGCTATAAATAGTAAGTTGTGCTTAAATTTACAAACTGAAATAACTAATGGTGGGGGTTTAGATGGACTCGATGGGTGGCCACCAATATCCACCTAGATCATTAAGTCCCCAAAACGGCTCCGGGAGTGTAGGACCCAAAAACCTGCTAAAAATAGTAAGTTGTGCTGAAGCTGAAAAAAATGAAAGAATTGATGTTGTGGGTCCAAATGGAAAAGGTGGGAGGCCACCGATATCCACCCGGATCAAGAGAATTGTTTTTGTGTGTAGATTTATCCTCTCATGACACTTTACTCAAATATATTGGAGGTTTACATAGCTAATTGAGGCACATAATTCTCATGTTTAACCTTACAAATTTAGATGAAGTTTGTGTATAGGAAACACATCTAGAAGCAAGAGGGAAGAATGTTTCTGAAGAAACTAGTGAGAATTCATTTGAGTCTGGAGACAAAGGAAAGGGGAAGTTCAAAAGAAAAGGGAAAAATAATTCTCCCATCAAGAACGAGGGAGAAAAACCCACATATAAACATTGTTCCAAGGAAGGCCACGATGAAGACCATTGTTGTAAACTTCATCTTGAGATGAGACCCAAAAATTTTAACAACAAGAGAAAGAAAAGGTTGGTTCAACTATACAACAAGATTCAGGATCAGATTCCAGGGATGAAACAAATATCACAGGAATGGGATTGAAAGGTATGGACACTATTGCAAGTACTTGTTCTAGCTTCTAGTAGCCTCAGTTAAACTCAATATGAAAAAAAAAGAATAGAGATTTTACACATTAGAGTTATTTCAAAATATGCTTGTTATCACTCCAATAATTCTCAAGGTTGTGAATATTTTTTGTTTAAAGAATATTGGAGGTAACCACAAACCTACTTTTAAGCTTTAGGATCTAGCCTTCCTAATGCTCAGAGAGGGATCTCTCTATATGATTTATGTTTGTTGATTTTAGTTTATTTTAGGCTAGTTATGTAGGATTACTTGGGATTTTGATTTTGGGTTTGTTTTGGTGGTGGAATCACTATTTCAGATGGATAGATGTAGGTCTGAATTCCATTGGGCTAATGGAGTCAATGTGTCAAGCAGTCAGCGTAGAATCAAGGTTCTAAAGGGAAGTGTTTATAGGGAAAGATAGATGAGCTGATTTAGATATTTAGGCTGAATGATGAAATGGTTTCAATCGGGATGAGAGAGAAATTAAGTGTTCTTAGATCCAAATAATGAGGGAAATGACAGATTTCAATCGAAACTAGGGAGAAATTAAGAATTCCCTAATCTGGATATCAGTATAAAACTTTAAAATGAAATAACAGTTCAAGACAGAGTGTTTTTAAACATGTTCTGAAATAATATTCCGGGTATACATTTAGATTTAGAAAACATGCAAGTATGTGAAAAATTCAGATAATAACAAATAACAATTGAGAGTACTTCACTGAAGTGGCCCAATGCATGAATCCTGTAATATCATCTCTTTATTGCTCAATCTAGTCTTCTGACTTGAAAATGGCACAAAGAAGCCTCTGGTTCATATCAGTACATCTATAGAAATGTTTCAGCAATCCACAATCCACACTCAATACTTCGAAATGTGAAGTATTTATACAAAAACTCTTACAAAATATCCTAAAACAAATTTAGGAATTATTCAAGGAAAAATGAATATCTTCATGAAAGAATATAGAGACAGTTATCTAACTAATGCAAGTTGTCCCTACTTTTATTGAATTTTTTGTTTGATGTCTTGGTTCTTTTGCTGATTTGTCTCTGACTGTTGCTCAACAAGGGTTGTTGTTGGTTGTCCTTTACGTTGGTAGATTTCACTCTGATTTATCATTTATTTTTTTACTTTAACTTATTTCTTTCATCTGATACACTTTAACTCTGATACTCTTTAATGTAACTGTCGTTTTTAAACTGACTGCTCTATTTTATCTTGAGTGGTCCATTTTAACCTTTACTGATTACAAAGTAAATCGGTTAATTTCTCCCAATCTTCTACCTCTGGTAATTTGATCTTCACCATGCTTCTTAATATCTCATCAGGCTCTGTATACTTTTCAAAAGTTGGTTTGTTAATGAATAAATGTTTTACCTCATGTTGTAGGTAAAAGAGGTTCTCAAAACTTTTGTAGAGTACCTTCCCTGTTGGAATTCCTTGCATGGCTTAATTGTTGGCTTTCTCCTTTTCCACTTCTCTGATTTTTTTATCATAATCTTCTTGTTTCATTAACCTGTCATAATAACCAGAGGTTTTGGCAAGCCTTTCTGTCTTGGAATATCAAACTTCCTCATGAACCTGGTTATGGAAATCTCAATGTTTTCATATTTTTCCTCTAGCTGTATCATTAAGTTTCTCTTATAAATTACCTTCCTAACTTCTACAATTGTTTATGTCCTATCACTAATTCCAATTTTCTCTAATTCTTGCTTATTCTTGGAATTAAGAAACTTTATGATTTCATTAACCTCTTCTAGCTTCTTACCAAGTTCTTCTTTGATTTTCTAGATGGCTTCACTTGTTGATTTGATGAGATATTTCTTCTCATAAATGACCTGAATGGATGGCCAAATATCTTTGATAGATTCAATGATATTGGCCTATAACTACTGTTTGGCTTGTGCCATTGGTTATTTCAGTGTGAAATCTTTCTCTAATTTATTCAATTTCTCTATCAACCTATTTTTCTTTTGTACTTCATTGTTGTGCATAATCTGAACAAGTTTTTTCTCATCATCCAGACTTTTCAACTCTTCTTTAAGTTTGTTGATTTCATTTGTCTGAATGGACATTTCCTGCATTGCTTTAACAAGTTTTTCTACTTCATCACTAGGTTGTGCTACTGCTGAAGATGACTATGTTGTTGAAGTAGTTGTTGATGTAACAAGAAGTGTTGTAGCTATTGTAACTGAAGGGGCCAATGACTCTGCTAAGGTAGAAGGAATAGTTGTAGTGACTACAGGAATCATAGTGACATGGACTTCTTCTAATCTGGCCTTTTTCTCCTGTACTAACTTGTCCATCTCATTTTCCATTTATTTTAGTGGGGCAGTTAATAGAAGAATGAGGTTTATCATCTCATATTTTTATCCTTCATTTTCTAACACTTCCTTTGCATGTGGATGTTTAGTAGGAGGCCATTTTAGTTGCTTCTTTAATGTAGCAATTTATGCATTCTTTTTCTTTATGAGTTCATCTGCAACTTTGACATTTGTTAGATCATATCCTACTTTAATAACCAAATATTCCATAGATTTAATTATGTTATCCTTAGCCTGTGAGGATTCTTTTTCTAATTTTAGCTAACCTCTGATGTTTTCAAGAGTGTTTTGTAGCTTCTCTACACTCATGGCTTTGTTTGTCTTGGTAGAATATAACATTTCACCAGCTTGCTTGTAAAATTCTATTTGGTCAATTGGATGAAGATATTTTTCTTGAAATTCATAGGATGCCTTTTTATAATCTGTTGATGATTTGGTATGCTTTACTGTGGGTTGCAGGAAGGTCATCTACATCTTCCTAGCCTTGTAGTCAAATGCAGAAAGCAATATGCTTTGGTCACTAGGTGACTGCTTCCAGTATTGGGTATATGTATCAGCCTTTAAGGCTTCATTTATGATCTTGATCTCTTTATAATTATTCATAATATCTTGCTCTTTCTCTGGTGGTTTGCTGGATGAAGAGACTTCAACACTATGTTGTTTTTCAATAATCTGAGTGTTTGATGTTGAAGGTTTGTGAGTTTCATCAGAAAATGCAGGAGATGCATTGTCTTTCACCACTATATCTATTTCAATCACTTCAATAGTTTCCACTTCTTCATTTACATGATTTAATTTGGGCTTCTTCCTATACATTAGTTTGAATTTTGTTTCAGTGGTATTTTTGAGCTGACTATGATCCTTCTTCTCTGACTCTTTTAGAGTTCATATCTTGTGGGGTTGGATTATGTAAGATGGAACTAGTATCACCCTGCTTATTTGCCTCTTTGAAAGTGTTCTCCAGCCATTCAGACTAATTGGAGTACTTCTCTATGTCTGGCTTGGATTCATGTACATAAGGAGTTAATTTACATTTGACTGTTAACTTTCTTATAACTCCTAAAGGATCATAGTACCATTGGAAACTTTGACTGAACTTGAATTCATGCAAATATTTTTCTACTTGTTGACCTGTATCTCAACTGTTACAAATAAAAGGACCAATCTGATTCTTTATCTTAATCTATCTTCATTTTGGCTACCAAGAAAGTTATTGCATCAGAGTTAAGGAACTGGCTATTATATTCAAATGAAAATAACATTATTGGGAGGTATTTGGGCAGCTTATGTGGAAAAATATTAGATCCATATACCCTAATCTATGTGTGGTTCTGATAGAGGTACCAATCTCCTGTCCTACTATGCTCTGATAATTGCAAGACCTTTTTTATATCATCACTGACTCTTGGTTGAATGTTGTTGTTCAGCATGTTGACAATTGGATGGGTAAAGGAGTCAATGAAGTTTGTGTATGTGTACTGTGTGGAGTCTTTCCTGATTAATGGACTCCAAAATATTATTGACTATGGATTACCTTCAACATCCAGTTTCTCAAAGTTGATGGAAAATATTTTAGGTTGACAGTACAGAAACATGTGGAATAAAATAGAGGAATACTTGAAGACACCTTCTTCAGGTAATTTAACCAACTATTCATGAATTGTATCAGCAAGGTATTGGGAAAAATTGAATATGGTAGCAGGAGGCTGACTAGGGGTGAAAATAAACAGGAAACCTAAGACTGAAGCGTCAACATGCTCATCTGTGAAATAACCCATAATACAAGACAACATGGTAATGATATGCCTCGTTATTTTAGAAAATATAGCTGCTAGATAAAGAGGGTTGGTCTTGGAAGTCTCTACTAATGAGGGAATGAATGTATAAATTATATAGAACCTCTTGGAGAAGTTTAGATTCAGATACAACTGAGTAAGGGTCTCAATAGACAAAGGGGTTTCATCTGGCCTAGGTTGAATCTGCAACATTGGATTTATTGATTCAAGTGTGATAGTGAATAATATTTCTTTTCCAGGGGTTATAATTGCTCTTTCATTAGGTAAATAACAAGTTTTGGAAATTCTAATCACATTTGGAAACTGGAAGGTATGTGGTACAATGTACTTGGGAAAATTGGACTCCCAAACGAAAACCCCATCAGCTTGGTCAATTGGTTTGTCATGGCTCCAACAGTGAAGCTCAAGAAGGTTAAACTCAGTGACAGGGTCACTAATTTTAAAGTCTTTTTCTGTTAAGGGAGTGCGTTCCACATATACAATTGGATTTTTCAGGGGATTGACAGCTATAATACCTTGGGAAGCCATATTTATTAATTTTTAATCAATTAATTACTCTTTTGGTTTAGAAAAACAGTTTCATGCCTTTAGGAGAACATCTGAAAGATATTCACAGTCTGCAATAGGGTTTGGAATGAAACAATGGCTCTTTCTATGGTCTATAATGCTTCAATTGATCAAATAATTAGTCTTTGTGATCAAGAATAGTCTTATGCTTTGGGAATTCTATGAAAATATGCCTAGGTTCTGCAGAAAAAGGATTGGGAAGCAATAGGGGCTTTCTTTTGGTCTTCAAAGGCTCCTAAACTAATTCAATTACTTTGTTACTTTCTTATAGCTTTAGGAACAGACCTTTGCAATTAGTAATACCTAGAAAGGGTGATGTTATGCTTGCATAGGTGGTTCTGGACATAGTGGAGGCTTTGAGAGGCTTCGGTTTGCCTTTATACTATTTAAAACAGGTTCTGCAGTGTCTTTGGCAACAAGAGTCTCGAATTCTGGTGCAAAAGGGCTTAAAACCAGGTCGATACCTATTCTTTAGCTCAGGAATAGGTCAGCAATGCTTTGTATGTGGAAACTATAACATAAATAATGGTGAAAGGATAGAAAGGGAGGCTTTATGTGTTTTTAACCAATAATGGTTAAACATTAATGTGCAGGGTCAATTCAAATGGGAGTGGTGGTTTTATTAACAGACGGAAATGCCGTTTGGAAATTTTCGCATTAGCAAAAGTGGTTGGGTGGTATTATTTTTGAGGATGTGATGCAATGAAATATTTCCACATAACAGGAAGCGGGGCTCCGAAAACTACTCATTTCGCAAGGTCCTGGAGTGGTTAAACATCGAACTTTCGGCCATGCGACAAGGCTTATTGACCATTGGATCTAAACAATGTAGATATGACGGTTGGAAAAGAGCATGGAACTTTCGGGGATTTCAAAAGGTGTGGGGCCCGAGTTTTAAGTCAATGCGGGATTTATGTGATATAATAATGTATGAAGGGGTAGGGACTTTATAATAGGCGGGGTTTATAACAAGTGTGCCCAGAAATATATATAAGGGGATAAAACTATATATTAAATTAATCATAAGGGGTTGGGGAGATATATTTAAGTGGGGAATTAAGATAAATACGGGATACCTGTGTTTTATATGCGGAAGTTAATAAAATAAAGTTAACATGGGGTTAAATGAATATAATGCGGGTTCATAAAATACACTAAGTTTCAATGTAAAAACTGATATCAGGGAAATAAGTTTCCATAGTAGGACCCGACATATCATTTAACCATTTAGACTTTAGAATAAGTGAATTTTAGGGGGGTTTTGGGGTATTTTGAATGAAATTGGAAGTTAAATAAAGGGGTTTTACTTTTCCAGATGTAATATGTTGTTTTTAACTAAGGAAAAGGGATTTTTGTAGGGAAATGAGTGAAGTAAGGGAAAAAAGATTACTATGAAGGGGAGGAATATTTTTACAAGGGGAATGATTTTGGAAGGAAGTTAGTAATATGAAATGACCATTTTATGCTATCCATGCCTTGTGAAAACTGCTTCTGCTTACCTATCATCTACCCTAACATTTTTACTTCAATTCATTTGGGTGCATTTGAGCTTGCAGACCCTTATTATTTTTCTTTTAACAACAAACTATCTAATTCTATCCTTAGTAATTCCAATGGCTCAGATTAAACTGTTGATCTCATTCATTATTCTCTACATAACTACTGATCTACCAAGATTAAACAATTTGGCTATATATTTATTCTCTATCTATCAACATTAAATTTAAAGCATGAATAATCAATATTAAGCTATTTGATTATCATGGATTGTGGCATTTTTGACAAGCTGCACACAATCTTATTTTGCAAAGTAAATTAAAAAGTAGTGGCATTTGAATTTACATCACTTTCATGATCTATTTTTATCTCTTTTTTTTTGGGGTTTATTTTTTCTATTCTTTTATCATCTTTTCTTTCAGTCCTTTGATTTTTATTTTAGGACTTTTACCCTCTTTACATTTTTTAATACAGGAAAACAATTTGCAGAAATAAAAGTATGTACATATTACAATACTAATCATGGTCAATTAAAAATTATGAATCCTATTATTATAGGACCCCTAACAGTGGCTCCACATGGGGATGGCATTTCCTTGTGAAATGTCAAGAACTTAAGATCAGTAGCCTTTGAAAATTTGATTGTGCTTGCCTTGGAATGATTTTCTGAGCTCTGCATTATTCATACTTATGATATTTTGTCCTTCAAATTTTAGGCCTTCTCTCTGGGCTTCAAATTTGGAAGAAAAAACATCCAATCCAATATATGCTTTGCAATGTTATGTACAATGAACAAAGTAAACAAAGTGAGTTAATTTTAATAAGGGGAATAGTAATGCTTCATCATCCTAACATTAATAGGTCCACCTTGCAGATCTGATCCATCCAACTCCTTCAAAAAGAATGCATTGTTACCTTTGTAACCATAAATGATATAAGGACCTTTCCATAGGAAATCAAATTTACCATTTTTACCTTTTTCTTCTCTTCTAGAATCCCATTTAAGAACTTTATCACCTATCTAAAAATCATCTTCCTTTGTTTTCTTGTCAAATATTGTTTTTATCTTATCTTAGAAAACTTGTGATTTGACATAGACTTCTTCCCTGGTTTGCTGTAAGTGTATGGTCTGATTTATCCTTATCTGGATATCAATGGTTTCTAACTGCAGTTCTTGGATAATCTTCATCACTGGCACTCCTAAAGAGGATGGAAAAACAACATCCATCCCATATACTAGTTGATAAGGGGATGTACCAATGGACTTCTTTGTGGTGAGTCTATTTTCCCATAAGGCATTAACTAACCTTTTGTTCCAGGTCTTCTTATTGTCTTCTAATAATTTCTTGATGATATTAACAGGGCTTTTATTGGAGGATTTTGCAAGTCCATTACCTTAAGGGTAATAGGGAGTGGAATGGCCAAGGTTAATGTGGTATTTGCTATAGAATTTAATCATTTTCTTAGACTTGAAAGCAGTTGCATTATCAGTAATGAGTTTTTCAGGGCATCCAAATCTAGACAGTATATTTTTTTCAAGAAATGAGATTATGGCGGAATCAGTGGCTTGTATAGAAGGAACAGATTCTATCCACTTGGTGAAATAGGCTGTGCTTGTCAAAATCCATTTGTGTTTGGCTGAGGAAGGTGGCTGAATTTCACCAATGAATTCTAAACCCCATTGCTGAAATGGAATTTCTATGGAGATGGGTTTAAGGGGTAAAGGAAATAGCTTTTTCTTCCCTTCAAAGATCTGGCATTTGTGACAGGAGGTCACATACTTTCTTACATTTGAAAAAAGAGTGGGCCAGTAAAATCCAACCCTCAAGATTTTATCTGCAGTTGATTTCCAGTAAAGATGTCCTCCACAGTCACCTGCATGAAACTCTTCCATAACTTTATCAGCTTCATCTTTTAGCAAAAAATTTAATAAAACGCCACCATGATCTTTCCAAAACAGAGAATTATATATGATACAAAATTTCATTGCCTTTAACTTTAAAAATATAGCTTTAGTTCTTGAAAATACAGGAGGATCTTGTAAGTTTAGTAAAACAAATATGATATCTACATAACAAGGTGAAGCTAAGAAATCTTCACTAATTTGTGGAGTCGCCATCTCTTGCTGATCATCTAATTGAGAAATCAAATTTATATCTAAGGCCTGATAGTTCAATTCAACCATGAGTTTGGCTAAACCTTGGCCTTTAATGAGTTTGGTGGGCTTAATTTCAATGTCATATTCCAAAATAGTGACAATCCATTTGCCTCTCTTACCATTAGGCCCATTCTGAGTCAGAATGTCCTTTACTACAGAATTTGGGACATATGCAATTATGTGTGAGTATAAGATGTACACTCTAAAGTATTTAATTGCCTTCATTAAATCCAATGCTTGTTTTTCCATTATGTTATAATTTAGTGTAGCATCTCTTAGGGATTTTCTGAAAAATGCAATGGGCTATTCATATCCCTAATCATTCTTTTGCAGCAAGATTGCTGCAATGGTATGTTCTGAAGAAAAAGAAAAAATAATAAAATCTTTTTTGAAAACAGGACTTATCATGACTGGTGTTCTTGTAAGGGCTTGTTTGATTGATTCAAGGGATTTTTTGGCCTCTACTGTCCGTTTAAGTGTTGATTCTTTCTTTAACATGTTATTTAGTTCTCTAATTATTTCTACTAAATTTAAAATAAATCTTCTGAGAAAATTGATCTTACCTAAGAAAGCCTGCATTTCCTTGATATTTCTAGGATGACTAATGTTCAAAATTTCCTCTATTCTAGCTGGGTCTATCCTAATTCCCTCTTTTGATATTATATGTCCTAATATTTTACCTTCTTCAAGTGCAAAGCGATTATTTTTGGGATTCAAAGAAATACCAAATTTTCTGCATTTAATAAACACTTGTCTCAGACGATCTAGATGTTCATTGTCAGTTTTTGAAAATACAGTTATATCATCTAGATAGATTACAAGAAAATCATGAATTTTTTTGGAAAAATCTATGTCCATAGCTCTCTAGAAATTATCTCCTTCATTCATTAATCCAAAAGGCATTTTCAAATACATGAGATTACCCCAAGGAGTAGTAAATGTTGTCTTTGGTTGGTCTTCTGGCTGAACTAAGATTTGATTATACCCATAGAATTCATCAAGTAATGAAATCCTGGATGAACCAACGACCCTCTGTAAAATATGATCCATCTTGGGGAGAGGGTAGTTATATTTTAGGGACACCTTGTTTAAGTTCTGGAAATCAACACAAAGTCTAATTTCCCCTATTTTCTTCCTAGTGGTAACTAAGTTTGAAACCTAATTAGAATATCTGATAGGTGCAATGATCAGTGCTTCATACATCCTTTTTACCTCTTTTTCAATTAAAGGCATAAGAACTGGATTGATTCTCATAAGCTTCTGTTTAAATGGTTTTTTATCTTCTTTGATAGGTATTCTGTGTTGTATTATGCTAGTGTCATAAGATTTAAGGTCTTCATAACTCCAATCAATAAAATCCTGAAATTCCTTAAACAAAGATATGTATTTCAGTTTTTCTTATTGAGGTAATTCTTTGGAAATTTTGATGAGCTGAGGCCTTTGTTCTGTTCCTATATTTCATTCTTCTATGTCTGATCTTAATGGTTCCATCTTTGGTTTCATTGCAACGTCATTTGAGTCAAAAATATCTTCTAATGTGGCTAATCCATTAGGTAAAAATTTATTCTTAAGGCTTAAAATATCAGAATCATCATCTGCTATTTCTTCTATTTATACCTTTTCTAATTTATTTATTTCTACTTTAGTATATTTAGTGGGTTTAGTGAAATCTAAATTATTGACATCGATCTCACTATCTATAGTTTCATCTACTATACAATCAGTGTCTATGTTACAATTCTAGAATTCTTCCTCAGTATTCATAAAGTGGTAGATTTGAGTATCCTGTGTAAAAATATACCAATATTTCAACTTGTCTGGTATAGTAGTTTTGTGTCTTACCTCTTGTTAGGGTCTCGTGATTTGGCTGATTGGCGAGCCAAATGACGATGTAACATCAAACCAAGCTTTGGAGCCCAAGGACCTAGCCTTCCTGGACTCAGAGAGGGCTCTCTCTATTAGATGTAAAAGATATCGGTGTGTTCGCTTATGGTGTTCTAATATTAGGCTAGTTATGAAATGAGTTTTTTGATTTTTGGTTTTTTAAGTTTGTGAGGGATAAAACTGATCAAAGATATAAAAATGGATAACAAGAAGTCAGATCAATTGGGCTATGGGGTCAAACAGGTCAAGGAAGCTATGAGATGATGATGCAAGGTTGTTGTAGGGCCGATTTGATTCACGGTAGAAGGGATCTTTGGGCAGAATGGAGTAAATGGACATCAAGCTTGTGAAAGACGAGGGATTTCAAGTGTAATTAGTTGATAGCAGACATAAACATGTTATAGCAAGCCATTAATCATGCTAGATGTAACTATGAGCTAATTTATACACAGAAATCAAACATTCTAGCCATGCATAGAGGTATAAGACCCTCTAACTTCGGGAAATGGCTATCAGACTTTGGGGAAAACACACAAGACAGACTAACAACTCATAAAACTATGCCGGAACGCCTAAACACAGTCTCTAAGTTATTGGGCACTTTGACAAACAAGCTTTCATAGTTTTAGGCAAAGGGCTAGATCGGGACTAGGCCTCCTTGGTTCAACAAGATGATCAACTTAATCAGTCAAAGAGAAAGTTTTATGGACAGAAATATGGACAGCTTATAGGTAAGCAGGGCACACCATACATCCTACTCAACATACATAGAACTTGTAAATAAAACTTAGCAAACAGTATCCTTAAGCTACTAAAGAGCAATTAAGAATTCTTTAGCATAACTAAGGAAGAAGAAAACATCAAGCTATGAAGATTCAGGAATTTTGAGGTGCCTCCATGGGCATATCTCAAAATCAATCTCTACTGATCTATAGCAGCAAGAATCATGGATTATGAATGAAAACTAGAAGACAAAAACATAGCAAGAAACACTATACCATTCTACCATGTCATGGAATCCATCACCAATCCTTCATCATTCATCAAAAGCATCCAAGAGGCAGTCCAAAAATCATAACACAAGTATGTTCTTCAAAGCTCATATGACCAATATATTGATTCTTCTCTCAAGTTCAGCCTTTGATTTACAATGAAACCCATGGAATAAATAGGCTTGAGGGAGGAAAACCTCATGGAGCAACTAGCTATCCCATTGGTCAAGTCAAAATATCTAAACTTGTCCTTGAGGCTTTGCAAAGCCCAAGGCACAAAATATCCCATAAAATATCTAAAAACTGCTAAAAACGGAAATTATATTGACTTTACATCATTTCCCAAGTATAAAAATAGCTAAACGCACATTTGGGAAAAGCAGATTTTTTAGGTTCAAAAATTACAAAAATACTTCATATTTATGTCTGAAAAAGGTCCCCTGACTTTCTGGAGGCAATTGGAAGCCTTCCCGGTGTCGAAACGAGGCTCATGATAGCTCGTTGGAAAGCTCTCTGTGTCTGCTTTCCGGCGCAACTGAAATCATCTCAATCTGATGCATGAAAGTTCCCTAAAACTGTACCTGTGTGTAAAAAACCAGGAAATAGCAGACTGCTGATATGGCGGGCAGAATGTGCAAAAAGAGGGCATTTTCCGCCAATTTGAGGGGGCGAATGATCTCCAAATACTCTGAAAATTGCTGGATACCTGCTCATAGAATTATGGCATCCATCGGTATCATCCCCCTCCCTTGACAACTCCTCAAACTGAAATGGCGAAATTATGAGTTTTCGACCAAAAACCCAAAAAATGCCAAAAAACAAAAAGTTGCCGAAAAAGGCCCAAAATTGGCATGCATGACCCTCAAGGGTCCATAGCAACATGCTCTGAAGCTGAGGCCAAAATATCAAGGGCTGATATGCTTTTCCCTTCTTTCCGTGCTAGGCGCTTTCCCCTTGCCTTCTTCAATTTTTCTTGGGCTGCCTTTAGTTTGCGCCGGGCAAACTGATTCAGTTTTTGGAAGTTATGTGTCCTCTTCCTCTGCAGCTCTAAATCTCTATTCGCCCTTTCAAGCTTCATTTCCAAATGCTTGTTAGCTCTTTCAAGCCAAGCCTCTTTGTTTTCTTCAATTTCCTGCTCAAGGAGTGCAGTGAGAGGAAAGGCTTGGAGCTGGGCTTGCTCTTCTGCTCTCTGCTTTTCTAAGGCTCTTCTAAGCCCGATGGTCCTAGGCCTCTTCCGCCTAGGCTGGTCTTCCTCCTCCTCCTCATCAAATTCTCCAATGAGCTCTTCTATTCTTGCTTGCGCCTTTGCTGCCTCTTTCTTATACTTAATCGCCCGTGCCTCATGAACAGCTGTGTGCACATTCATTTGTTTGTTTTGAATCTCTAAGAAGTGGTTGAAGTTCCTTGCCCTTTGAAGATCATCCTCTAATGCCTCAATTTGTCCCTCTTTATGAATTAGGAGGTTTTCAAGAAGGCGGGCCTCATTATCATTGTCATCGCTTTGGATAGGGATGACAGCTAATTCACCTCCATGCTTTGTACTTTCTCCAACTTTGCTTTTACCTTTGAAAGCCAATCTGGCACTTTTCCTCCTTGGCATGCTAGAAGGTGTCCTTTTGGGAAATTTCCTCTTGCTAGGAACAATATTTGTCACTGTTAGGGTGGCAGCTTTAGTCTCTCTTTTCCTTGCTGTGCTGAGCTTTGTTATTTTGAGAGGAGGAGGCACAACTGATTTACCTTTGACATCTTCCTGAACTTGCTGCTCCCCTTGAGGCTGCTGGATGTCTTCTTCTTGCTGTTCACTTGGCTGCCCCTGTTCGCCAACATTAGCTTGCTGCTCTTCATCAATGTATTGTCCAATTTGTGGCTCAAAAGGTGTTTCAATTTCTTGCCCAACCTGTTGTTCTTCATCTTCTAACTGCTGCTGTTCCTCAATTTGTACCTGCTGCCCTTCACTTTCTGTTTGTTTTTGTTCCTCATCATATACCTGTTGTCCTTCATCATCTACCTGCTATTGTCCCTCATCCCTTTCCTCTTGTTGTTGTTTACTACCCTCTCCTTCCTCCTGTTGACTTGGCTGTCCAGCAGTCATTCTGAGCCTTCTAGGAGTAGGCCTACTAGACAAAGGTACCGGGTGATGGATAGGCTGAGTGGGAGACACATGAACAGGAGGGACAGTGGAGAAATCTGGATGGCTGATGAATAAGTCCCATGGAACCTCTTTCTTCTCTAGCTGGTATAGGAAGATAATCTTGATCAAAGAATGATGAAAAAGAGAAGGGATTTGCTGAGGTGGGGCCTTCTTTTGGACAGTAGATGCCATTTTCTCTATGCTCTTGAACCAAAAGTAAGGGAGGTTTAGTTGCCTGCTTCTAGTAAAGTGCATCAATAAACGGACATGATAGGCATAAATTCGATCAAACCTCCCTTCACAAGTGAAATATTTCATTATGACTTTCATAAGAGGAGCATAGCTGTCAAGGAGATATGAAAAAGGAAAAATAGCAGTGAAAGCCTCTCTATGTTCAGGCTTGATGAAAGGATTGTAATCCTCTAAGTCAAGATGAGCCTATTTAAACCACTTTTCGCCATGGTACGGGATCTTGGTGGCCTTGGACACATACCTTGGAGAAATTTTGAAATCAAGACCCGCCACTTGGAAGTGTTTTTCTTTGAATCTCAGGGCGCACAAGTGTGTTAATGGCGAAAAACTCTTGACTTCTTGTACTTTCTGGCAAAACTCTAGGCAGCCTACTTCATGGAAGTTGAAAAGGGAAGATGGATGAGCATTAACCTCTTCCGTAGAGATAGGCTCATATATTTTGTGCGGACCACTCCTGTTGTCTTGCCTTGGAGGCATTTTGACCTGAATATGCTTTGGAAGAGGCAAACTGCCTTCACTGTGTGTAAAATGCCCTGTTAGAGTCAAATTTTGTCAATATGTTGCTTGGACAGATAAACAATGTGATTTGGATGGTTTGCAACAATGTTTCTTTGAATACACAACCTCTGTTGTCTTTAGAAAATGTTCTGTTCACCTTTAGAATATCTCTGTCAATAGATTCTTAGTAGGAAATAACACAGTGAAAAGAAGGGCAGACTGTATGAGACAGGATGTATACAATGTCAAAGTTTCCCTGCTTGGTGATCTTTGGAAGTTAATCAACACATCTTTGTATGTTGTATCAATATTATGTCTTCCAACTATCCCAAACCTGCTTTGTCTAAGTGTGCCAACAGTCCACCAACTGGCATATGTGAAAACAACCCTTAATGCAATTTAAACAGTCACTGATATAATCCTGGGCCAAGGTGACAGATCTTTAAAAGATTACAAAGTTTTTAGGCAGAAGCTATGTGAATTTCCTCTTTTCAAAACAATCAATGGCTCTTTATACATGTGACCCTAGCCTTTGTAGAAAAAATCTTTTGTTCCATCCGACATCCGCTTATCAAACAAGCATGAACACCCAAAGCCAATCAAGCAGCTGCACGGTGAAAACTGTCTTTGTATGAGGAGCAGGAGAAACCTTACCCTGTGGTATTTCAACTTATAAACAGCTATTTGTCAAAAACCCCTTTTTCTGAGTGCACTTCACTATTTTAATAATGTGGCAATGTCTTGAGGACAGTGTGAAATGTTTCTCTTTAGGCCTAAATCCTGTCTCTTTATAACAAACTCTCCTTTTACCTCTTCAGAGGTTTCCTTTGAGGTGGCAGTCAAAGATATTGCACCAACAAACTCCCTTTAAGCTAAAACACAGGTTTTGAAGATGAAACAGGCTGCTCTTAGTTTCAACACCAGCATTTTCCTATAGGTGCCCTAAATAACATTACTAGCATCTTATCACAGTCTCATACTTCGAATAATCATACAGTCAAAACACCGTTTTTTCTGAAAAGGTGACAGGTTTCAAGAGTCTTGTATGGTGTGGTATGAGAAATCTGAAGAAGTTTAACACTCAGTTCTTTCTATAGGCACCCTCAGCAGTGAATTTACCTTTCAAACATAGCTTCAAACTATGGCCATTTTTATAGTACAATCATTTGCCAGGTATGGTGATATATCAAATAAACTAGGACAAGCCACCCTTTAATTTGATCTTGACCTTGCTAGACAGCTTTCTTAGCATATATGTTTGATATATAAACAAGGTCTACCTCAACAGATTTGTTCCACCTTTTCATTTCACACCACAGTTTGATTTTAAAATTTCATGCCACTTAGCAATCTTTTGAAATCGAGGGAGAAAAACGTGTGGAAATACCTCCAAATTTGATGAACAACCCCAAGATTTGTGCGGCACTCTGCAGGGAAAACACGGCGCCAACAATCACTTGGGTGGCCTGTCGGGTCGAGCAGTCAGGCGGTCGGGCGCCGTGTACAGGCGCGTCGCGCCACTGTACAGGCGCTTCGCGCCAACACTGACCGCAAGTGCAAACACGCTCCCAGGCGCGTCGCGCGGGTTTCCAGGCGCGTCGCACTGTGTTTAACAGTCAAAAACTCTGCAAATTGACCCGAAATTTGTTGTTTCGATGCTGAGGGCAGCACAGAGCTCTTGTTTGCAGTTTGAAAATGATAAAATCACCTTCGACCTCACTCCTTAATATGTCACTTTAAATTCTTCAACGGTCACTTTGTTTTTAAATGTAAAGTGGAATTTTGGTTTGGCTTTTTTGCAAATTTTTCACAGTCTTTTTGATCCTTTTGAATATCCTCAGTGCATCTCATACCTGAACCTCTTTATAAAAACAAAAATGGCTTAAAAAGCCAGAACCTTGTCTCACTTATGCACCGGTGTTTGAAAAGTGATTTCCGGTTTTGTCCTTTGGGTGACATTTTAACACCGAACTTCTCACTTTGAAAAATATTTCCATATCTTCCACATCATCTCTGCCACTGTTTTAAAGATGCTGGTAATATTTATGATGTAAAACAACCCCTCTTTAACACTGTCAAGAGAATGCTTGAATACTGGTTTGTTTCTGAAGGACAGGGCCTGTTTTGTCAACTTGTTTTGACAGTCCTTAGTCTTTGATAGCTTCTTCAACCATTATCTACAGCAGGTGCCAAGTTTACTGGTCTTCTTGGACTTGATCTAAGAAAAGCTCACTCTTTCAACATACTTTCTTGCTTATAGGTATATCATCTGCGCTATAACTGTCCTTTGGAATGATGAAAAACTGTGTTTGTTTTAAATCATTTAAACAGTGACAGTTTATCAAAACAAACTCCTTTTGCCTATTCATAAAATTGTATACCTATTCACCATGTCCATCTTGGGTGTATATCTGAAAGGATAAGCTTGTGAAGCAAGAAAAACAGGGTTCTTTGATACACAGTTATCATTTTGCTTTGACCAGTGTATTGACCTTTTTGTAGTAGAACCATTCCATAGCTCAACTCTGTTCACTGTTTTACCTTCTTGGTGATTTATAGGCTTCTCTTTGGATTGTAAGTGCCATTTTTGGTTGCATCCATTCAAACTAGATTTCTCTGTTTACTTAAGAGGAGTTCCCTTTAAACTTCTTGGCATGTGATAGTGAGGTAACTGTGTGGCTTCTTCCCCTAAGGAAACTGCCCTTTTTGTATCAATGGCCTGCACAGTCAATATTGTCTCTTGTCCACTATAGGTATAGTTTGACAGACATTTTCCTATGGATAGGAAAAACAATATATTTGAATCATAAACACTATCTTTTACCTATGTACAGACTTCTATTTACCTCCTTTGTATCCTTCCACTGCACCTTTTGACCAAATCAGTTTTCAACAACACTCGATGCCTTGGCCATCTGCTCATAAATGGAGGAGGCCCTTCACTTGACAAAGTATCTGAAGATTATTTGATAAGGCTGCATGACAAGGGTTTTGCTTGGATTATGATGGTAAGCAACCAACTTGAAAAACATCAATACTGGCATCTTTGCTGGCAATCACCACTGTGCTTCAGAAAAAACCCTAGTCAAAGTGTAACTGTCCTACTGTACTGCTCTGAGGGTGACTGAAAAGTCATCATTTGCTTTAGTCAACTCATGACAAATTTTTGAAAGATAATCTCTGTGACTATGGAGGTCAGCACCCTTTGAAAACAAACAAATTTTCCTCTGCCTGTGTGATGACATGATCTGTCAGCACCTTTTCAATTTGGTCTTGTGGGGAAAGCAAACTGCCTATGATTAGAATTGTTTTAACTCATGATATGCCTTTTTAACAATTCACATGATTTGAAAACTTTAAATGACCTCCTTTATCAGACAAAACTCTGTTTTCCTTTGAACTTGCATACTTCAGACTCTATCCCTGTTATGATCATCACTCACTCAGAACACCTGGAGTTGTTGTTTCACTGTTCAGTAAAAGGCAAACCTGGGCTTCTGCAATCCTTTAAGTCAATACTGGCCAGCGCCCTCTGCTTGTAGATGAAGGAGGCGCCCTAACCCTCTGCTTGTAAATGAAGGAGGTTCCGGGCCATGACAATTTACCAGTTTGCTGTGACAGTGGTGTCCTTTTCTTATTGTGATTTTCATACTAGAAGGAAAACTGCAAGGTCTTGATGAGTGACTTTCTGTTTTGCAGACATATCTCAGGCTCATGATACATTTAGAAGCAGTTGTTCCTCTAACTGTAGATTCAAGCATTTACTCCTGAGATGAAGTAATATTTCATGTCTTTGTAGAATCCATAAAACACTGTGAAACACCTACTAATCAGCTTGAGACTGTGGTTCATGCAGTGTTGAGACCTAGGGATATAAGTGGCGCGACTTAGAGCTGTGATCAACTTGATTTGCAGAGTAGGAGGTTGGTCATGATTGGTCTGTAGCAGATGGAGGCTTTTTTGGCTTTTTGATGATTGCCAAGGGTAAAATGTCTTAAAGCGCCACTTCCTAACATAGGGGAGACTTTTGAAATAGATTTGGATTTGCTTTTGGAGCTGATGGGCAGACTAGGAGGGCTGAAGCTAGAAAAAATAGTGATAATGGATTTTAATCTTGACAAGGGCGGACTGAAAGGTAAAAGGGCGAAAAAAGTTGTATGAGGGTTTTCTAGATGACAGATTTACACATGGAATTCAGCTTCTAGAAAAATCAGCTATGGGTATAGTCATCACTAACATGTAAAAAATACAGATGGCTAACACCTCTGCTATATATTGGTGATTTTGCTGAAAAGGCATATTGCAGGTGCTAGCAAAAGTTTCTAAATTGTGTGCCTGTATGTTATGTTTTCTAGGAATTAAAGCAAATTCAATTTCAAGTAACCCTTTTATTGTATCTAAAATTGTTTCTCTGTATTGGCTTAATCTAGTATTATACACAAAATATTCTCCTCTGATTTGTTTTACAATTAAGTCATATTCTCTCATGATATAAGCTATTTTTCCTCCTAAATTTCTAACAGTCTGTAGTCCTAAGATTAAAGCTTCATACTCTTCCATGTCATTTGTACATTTGAATTTTAATATAAAGGCATGACCTTCTGAATGATTGTTTTCCATGTTATGAATCCAAACTCCTGCTCCTGCTCCTAGTTTATTTACTGAATCATCAAAGTCTAAGTGCCACATTTATTCATGAAATATGTTGTCACTATCAACATCCTTCTTTTTCTATTTTAAAGTTGTGCTTTTATTTATGCCAGAATCTGAATTAAATAAAATGAAAGAATCCATATCAGAATGTATAGAGTAAATGGGATAGTTCTATGGTTGTTCTGTATTACTGACCATGTACTTCATTAGAGTCTCTCTATAAAGCTTTTTGGGTTGACCAAATACTGAAATAGTGGCATAAGACATGTCTAATTGTAGAGATCCCTGCAGTTTTGCTCCTCATGAGTGAGATAATAGCATTCCATCCTTTGGAGGGATATCAACTACTACAATATCCATGACTATACTTTTTCCTGGGTATTGGACTAAAGTGACACACAAGTATTTTATTAAACCAAGACATTTCACTTTGCTAGAGTCAAAAGAGAAGAGATCTTTGTATGGTCTAGTAACATCTAAATTCAAAGTTTCCATAATGGCTTTTGGCATTAAATTTTGGGATGCTCCTGAATCTAACATAGCATTGTGTAAAATTTGATCATGTATACTCAAGCTAATGTAGAAAGGAGGAACACTGCCTTGCTGATGTTTTACATTTACCTCTGGGCCAAAAAGTAGTTCTGATTTATCATCATTTAGATTTACAGAGTCTTCTCCTTAATTGATGTTCAATATTTCAGTCATCTGTGATTTGTATAAATCATGTTTTACCAACTCTGTCAAAGGAAATGGTATTTTCAGTTTGGATGTTAAATCGTGCTTGTGTTTTTCCTAACTGAGTGATTTCTTCTTTACTAATTTCATTTTAAGTGTGTTTCTCTTCTTTATCTACAGTTGGTTTTTCTGTTCGTGTTTCCATTGTTTTATTGTCTTCAATTTTCTTTTGTGGGACAGTTTGAGTAGCAGTGGTAGCTTTTGCATCTTTTGAAGTTTCAACAGTTGTTTTGGTAGCAGTTATTTTAGGATCAACTGATTTTTAAACAACAACAGATTTTGTTTTAGCAGAGGCTGTTGTTTTAGCAGCAGCTGATTTTTGAGAATCAGCTGATATTTGAATAGTTGTATCTGTAATGTCAACAATTTTAGGACTGGGTTCAATTTATGGACTAGAAATTTTCTAATTAGGATTTGAATTTTTCTGATTTGAACTAGAGTTTTGTCGGGTTTCCCTAGGGAGAATTTGTAGTACTTTGGTTGTAGGAGCTTCTATTTTTTTCTTTGTCTAAGTTTGAGCATTTTTCTTAGTAGGGGCTTCTACATTTTTCTTTCTCCTATGGTTATATTGCTTGTGAACTTCGTTAATGGCAAACTCATAACCTTGCTTGTAATCAAAAGACTCTCCAGATTCTAACTGTAACTTTTGAAGCTCATATAATTCATGTTCTTCTTGTGTAAGAAAAATAGTATTATCATCATTGATTCCCATTAAGTTAATCTAAGTGTCTTCATCATCTTCATTTTGGTGAGAACTTTCAGCATTGTTCTCTTGGAAAGGTGGTATTATTTGTTGATCACGTGCTGATTCTCTACATTTGCCAGTGTTGGTGTTTTTTCTAAATTTGGGATTTCTTATTTGAAGACCTTGTTGTTGATTATCCCACTGTGGTTTCATTTCCATACTTTCTAATCCATCCATCATTTTTTCCATGGCTTTTGCTAAACTATCTATTTTCTCTCTTACATGGATGTTTCCTCTTTTATTGTTACTCTGATTTCATTTCTCATTCTAGATCTCTTAGCTAACAAATTTTCTTCTACACTAACTATAATGCTTTTCATTTGTTCTAGTGTTTCTGGGTTCCTTTCCCTTAGTTGGTATGACATATCCATATCAAAACCATCAGTAAATTTGAGTAAAGCTAGATCTGGTGGGGGTTTGATGTTTTCTAGAATAGCATTATAGATACTCTTGAATATAGTACAATAGTCCTGAACTGACTCATTAGGTCATATTTTTATGTGTTCAGATTCAGAAATAATTTGTAAAGGATTCTTCTTTTTCTTCCATCTATTGATAAAAAATTTATGGAAAGCTTCTAAATCAACAATATGATTGGAAGGTAAAGCTTTAAACCATTTCTTTACTTCTCCAACTAAATTTTGGGCAAACAATGTCATTTGGACATCAAATTCATAAATTTCATGCAATTCAAAGTAATCATCCATTTTTTTAACATGTTTTTGTGTTGTGTATTGACTAGTTGCATCAAATTGAGGGATTTTGCTGGGTAATTCTAAGCCATGTTATGTAATTGAGCTGGTAGGACTAATGGGGCATATCTGGCAGGCATGGCTAAGATTCTAGCTGGGATGGGAGGTAAATTGGTGGTACTTGGTGATGAGGTTGAGGTACTTGCATATGAGGTTGGGACACTAGAAGATGTACTTAAAAATGTGGTTGAAGTGCTTGAAAATGTATCAAAAGTGCTAGAAGGTGAACTTGTAGTGTTTGGATATGGAAATAAAACTCTAGGTTGAAGAGAAAGCTTAGGGATGAAGGATTTTGTGGAATGAGGTGTAGTGGAAATAATAGATCAGTTGGTACCAAATAAATTTAAATTTATAGTCTCTGGATGAATGGTATAATTTTTAGGGGTATAAGTAGATAAAGCAATCAATTCAACAGAATGTTGGAGAAAAGCTTCATCAATTTCCTTAATAAAAGTTGTAGTTAAAGCATCAAATTTATCATAAAGTTCTAGAGATTTTTTATTTGAATCAAGTGAAATAGTTTCCTTCTTAGTTTCAATAAATGAAATGAAATTAGGATTTATTACACTATCATAGATGGAACTTTCTAATTTAGTTCTAAACAAAGATTTTTCAAAAGATAAATCAAATTCAATGTCTTGTAATCTTGATAATTATTTGGTAAGATAATTTGCTTTGATCAATGGACTTTTATTTCCTAAACTTTCTAATTTTTTGTTTTTCTTTAAAATTCTATCAGGATTATCTTCTATTACAGCAAGTTCTGGATTAGGATGAGGCCTGGTATAGTAGGTTCTTCTCGAAGCCAGAATTTTAGTTTTTAATGAAAATTTTACTCACAACCCTCAAACAACTTTAAGGTGAAAAGATAAGTAAAAGTACTTCATTTAAGGTTTATTTTAAACATTGAGGACTGATCTCCCCAGTATGGTCTCCAGTATGTTATCACTCCAATAATTCTCAAGGTTGTGAATATTTTTGGTTTAAAGAATATTAGAGGTAACCACAAACCTACTTTTAAGCTTTAGGATCTAGACTTCCTAATGCTCAGAGAGGGCCCTCTCTATATGATTTATCTTTGTTGATTTTAGTTGATTTTAGGCTAGTTATGTAGGATTACTTGGGATTTTGATTTTGGGTTTGGTTTGGTGGTGAAATCACTGGTTTAGATGGATAGATGTAGGTTTTAATTCCATTGGGCTAATGGAGTCAATGTGTCAAGCAGTCAGAGCAGAATCAAGGTTCTAAAGGGAAGTGTTCATAGGGAAATATAGCTAAGATGATTCAAATATTTAGGTTGAATGATGAAATGGTTTCAATCGGGATGAGAGAGAAATTAAGGGTTCTCAGATCCGGATAATGAGGGAAATGACAGAGGTCAATTGAAACTAGGGAGAAATTAAGAATACCCTAATCTGGATAACAGTAGAAACATAAAAATGAAATAACAATTCAAAACAGAGTGTTTTTAAACATGTTCTGAAATAAATTTCTTGTTATAGATTTAGATTTAGAAAACATGCAAGTATGTGAAAACTTCAAATAATAACAAATAACAATTGAGAGTACTTCACTGAACTAGCCCAACACATGAATCCTGTAATATAATCTCTTTATTTCTCAACCCAGTCTGCTGACTTGAAAATGGCACAAAGAACCCTTTGGTTCAGATCAGTACATATATAGAAATTTTTTAGCAATCCACAATCCACACTCAATACTTTGAAATGCAAAGTATTTATACAAAAACTCTTACAAAATATCCTAAAACAAATTTAGGAATTATTCAAGGAAAATTAAATATCTTCATGCAAGAAGATAGAGACAATTATCTAACTAATGCAAATTGTCCCTTCTTTTATTGAATTTTTTGTTTGATGTCTTGGATATTTTGCTGATTTGTCTCTGATTTTTGCTCAATGAGGGTTGTTGTTGAGTGTCCTTTACATTGGCAACTTTCACTCTGATTTATCAAATCTGTTTTGACTTTAACTTATTTCTTTCAACTGATACACTTTAACTTTGATACTCTTTAATGTGACTGTTGTTTTTAAATTGATTTCTCTGTTTTACCTTGATTGATCTGTTTTAACCTTTACTTCTTTCACAGTAAATCGGTTAATTTCTCCCAATCTTCTGCCTCTGGTATTTCGATCTTCACCATTCTTCTGAATATCTCATAAGCCTCTATAAACTTTGAAAAAGTTGATTTGTTAATGAATAAATGTTTTACATCATGTTTTAGGTAAAAGAGGTTCTCAAAAATTTTGTAGAGTACTTTCCTTGTTGGAATTCCTTGCATGGCTAAATTGTTGGCTTGCTCCTTTCCCACTTCTCTGATTTTTTTATCATAATCTTCTTGTTTCATTAACCTGTAATTAATAACTGGAGGATTTGCAAGCCTTTCCATCTCAGAATAGAAAACTTCATCATGAACCTAGTTATGGAAATCTCCATGTTTTGACATTTTTCCTCTAGCTGTATCATTAAGTTTCTCATAGAAATTACCTTCCTAACTTCTAGGATTTTTTTTTGTCTTGTCACTAATTCCAATTTCCTCTAATTCTTACTTATTCTTGGAATTAATAAAATTTATGATTTCATTAGCCTCTTCTGGCTTCTTACCAAGTTTTTCTTTGATTTTTTGGATGGATACACTTGATGATTTGATGAGATATTTCTGCTCATAAATGACCTGAATGGATGACCAAATAAGTTTGACAAATTCAATGATATTGGCCCATAACTGCTGCTTTTCTTGTGCCATTGGTTCTTTCAGTGTTAAATCTTTCTCTAATTTCCCCAATTTCTTTGTCAATCTGTCTATCTTCTGTACTTCATTTTTGTGCATAATCTGAACTAGTTTTTTCTCATCATCCAGAATTTTCAACTGTTCTTCAAGTTTGTTGATTTCATTTGTCTGAATGGACATTCCCTGAATTACTTTAACAATTTTTCCTGCTTCATCACTGGGTTGCGCTGCTGCTGAAGATGACTATGTTGCTAAAGTAGTTGTTCATGTAACAAAAAGTGATGTAGCTATTGCAACTGAAGGGGCCAATGACTCTGCTAAGGTAGAAGGAACAACTGTAGTGACTTCAAGAATAACAGTGACATAGACTTCTTTTGATCTGGCCTTTTTCTCATGTACTAACTTGTTCATCTCATTTTCCATTTCTTTTAGTTGGGAATTTTATTGAAGAATGAGGTTCATCATCTCATATTTTTTTCCTTCATTTTCTAACACTTACTTTTCTTGTGGATGTTCAGTAGGAGGCAGTTTTAGTTTCTTCTTTAATGCAACAATGTCTGCAATCTTTTTCTTTATGAGTTCATCTGCAACTTTGACATTTGTTGGATCATATCTTACTTCAATAACCAAATCTTCCATAGATTTAATTATGTAATCCTTAGCCTGTGAGGATGCCTTTTCTAATTTTAGCTGACCACTAATGTTTTCAAGAGCTTTTTGCAACTTCTATACACTCATGGCTTTTTTTGTCATGGTAGAATATAACATTTCACCAGCCTTCTTGTTAAATTCTATTTTACCAATTGGATGAATATATTTTTCTTGAAATTCATAGGATTCATTTTTATAATCTCTTGATGATTTGGGATGCTTTACTGTGGGTTGTAGGAAGGTCATCTGCATCTTCCTAGTCTTTTAGTCAAATGCAGAAATAAATATGCTTTGGTCACTAAGTGGCTACTTCCAGTATTGGGTATATGTTTCAACCTTTAAGGCTTCATTTCTCATCTTGATCTCTATATACTTCCGCATGATATCTTTCTATTTCTCTGTTGGTTTGTTGGATGAAGACACTTCAACACTGTTAGGGTCCCGTGATTTGGCAGATTGGCAAGCCAAGTGACAGGGTAACATCAAACCAACTTTGGAGCCCTAGGAACTAGCCTTCCTGAACTCAGAGAGGACTCTCTCTATTTGTTCAAAGGATGTAAACTTGTTTGTTTTCTATGTATTTTATTTTAGGATAGTTGTTAAGTATGTTTTGGTTTGTTTTAGGTTTTTTGAGGGAGAACTGATCAAAGGATAACTAGATCAAAAGTTTGTCAGATCAACTGGGCTATGGGGTCGATAAGGTCGAGACTGCCTCAAAGGGTGGAAAAGGTATATTGCAGGGCCAATTTGGTCGAGATAAATGGATTCTTTGGGTGTAAGTGAAATGAGATGGACACTAAGTTTGTGAAAGACAAAGAGGTTTTAGTCATAAATAGTTTTACAGCAAACATTCATGTGGTAGGGCTAACCATTAATCACTATAAATGAAACTCAAACTGATAGATGCATAAAATAAACATTCAGGTGATACATAGAAGTATGAGACCCTATAACTTTGGGAAAATCACCTTCATACTTTTGGGAAAACATATAAGACAAACAAAAAACTCAATCTATGAAGAGGGAACTCCTAAACATCATATTTTGAGCTATTGGGAACTTTGAAATAAGATTGCAGAGCATGGGCAAAGGGAAAGATTGAAACAAGACCTCTTTGGTTTAACTAGGACAATCAAATATTCAGAGAAAGGTTTTAGTGATGGGGTTTTGGTTAGCTATGAGTAAGCAGGGCATACCGTGAATCATACTAGATAGCATACGTAATAAACATTAATGAAACTGATAACAAGTTTTTAGGGTATCAAAGAGCAGGTAAGAATTCTTTGACATAACCAAGAAAGAAAAAAACATAGAAGTTGCAATGAATCAGGAAACTTGAGGTGCCTCCATAGGCATGTCTCAAATCTATTCTTTACTGAAAAAATGTATGATAAACTAAGGAAACATAATGGATAAGGAACACTATACCATTCACCAAGCCAGGGAATCCTACAAATAGTCCTTCTCCACCATCCAAGTCAAACAAGAATTTATCCATTTCATGAGACAAAGTATTTCTTCAAAGATTGTAATACCATTTATTTCTCTATAACATCAAGTTCAGCCTCTTGTTACAATGAAATATCTTGGAATATATAGGCCAAAGAGAAAGAAACTATCCAAGAGCATCTAGAAGGCCATTGGCCTATTACAAATATCTGATTTTGTCCTTGAGGCTTTGCAAAGCCCAAGGCACAAGATATCTTCAAAAATATCTATAAAATGCTAAAAAAGGAAATAAAATTGACTTCACATGACTGACAAGTGTTAAAAAAGGCTTAACGCACATTTGGATGAGCATCTTCAGAAATCTGCCTTTTTTGCCAAAATGCAATAGGAGCATAGCTGCAGAAAATTTCCTGTCTTGTAGAGGAATTTTGAGGGACTTCCCAATGTCGAAACAAGGCCCGTGATGGCTCTTGGAAATCCCTGGATGTCTAGTTTCTGGAACTACTTTATTTTTCCAAAACTGATCCCTAGAAGTCTGTCAAAAGGTGGACTGAGTGAAAAAACCTAGGGGGGTCTCATCTGCTGATATGTGAGGAAAAAAGGTGAATTTTGACTGATTTTTGCCTCTTTGGGGGACCAAAACACCTCATTTGGATCTGAAAATTTGTGAGTAGCTGGCCCCAAATTTAATCCATCCAAACAAATGACTTTCATGAGCTGAGGATGCTCCTAACACCCATGGCAGTGCCTAGAAAAATGTGTAATTAGGTCCAAAAAACACAAAAAACAAAATCAAGTATAAATTTGCTCAATTTTGGCGAGCAAGCCCCTTATGGGTTCTTAGAAGCATGAAAGGAAGATGAAGCCAATATTTCAAGCCTAGATATGCCTTTCTCCACTTTTTCTATCGGGCACCTCTTTCGGGCAGTTTTGAGCCTTTCTTGAGCAAGTTTGAGCTTTCTTCATGCAAATTGGTTCAATTTCTTGTAGTGCCCGATCATCTTCCTTTGTAGATCCAAATCTATGTTTTCTTTCTCTAATTTATCCTCCAAATGCTTGTTGGCTCTTTCAAGCCATGATTCTTTATCATTTTCTATTTCTTGGGCGAGCAATTGAGTGAGAGGATAAGATCGAACAAGGGTTGCTTCTTCTTCCTTCTTTTTCTCCAAAGCCTTCCTAAGACCGATAGTCCTAGGCATTTTTCTTATTGGATGATCTTCTTCTTCAGTATCATCAAATTCACCCATATACTCTTCCAGCTTGACTTGTGCTTTGTAGGCTTCCCTTTGGTATTTGAAAGCCCGGGCCTCATAAACTACCATTTGACCACTCATTTGTTTATTTTGTATTTGTATAACATGTATGAGGTCCTTTGACCTTTCTATATCAGCTTCTAAGTCATGAATTTGGGCTTCTCTGTTTAGCAAAAGAGACTTAAGAATTCTAGCCTCATCATCTCCAGCATCACTATCTATTTGTATGATGTCAAACTCCCTTTCCTTTTCATGACTACTCTCTTGTTGTTCCTCTTTTTCTTTACCCTTGCCTTGGGTAGACTTCTTGGTCCTTTTCCTCTTTGGCAATTCAACAATACTCTTCTTAGGAAATTTTCCTCTACTTCTTAGCGCTCTTGTGACATTGCTAGTCACTGTTGGAGTGATTTTCTTCTTAGTGGATTTGGTGTTTTTAGGCTTCACCACTTTTGGAGGGAGAGTCATGGCCCCTTGCCTAGGAGAGGCAGCTAGCACATGCTCTTTGCTGTGTTGAGGAGAAAAGAGAGGAGGTTTCATTACTTGCACTTGCTCAACTTGGTCCTTTACCCTGATGCCTCCATCATTATCTGCTCCAGCTTCACCTTTGTCACAGTTTTCTTCATTGTTTTGAGTTCGTTTAGGGCTAACAAATTCATATTTTTCTGCTGCTTGACCATATTTACTGTCTACCTGTAGACTGCCTTATTTACCCTCATCTCTGTCTTGAATTTGCTGAGCTCTGCCTTCACTATGAATATTTTCTTTAGACTCTATGTGTGGGCTTCCACCATGGTCACTTTGCATGTTGTCACCTCTAGCTTTCTTCTCTTCATCATCACTAATTTGAAACTCTTCTTCCTCGTTGTTTCCTTGCTCATTTTCACTGCTATGTTTAGGGCTATTGGGCTCTTCATCCTCACTAATTTTTTGATCATGGTCACTACCCTGTTTTTCTTCATCATCACTAATTTGTTGCTCATGGTCACTACCATGTTTGTCTTCACCATCACTAGTTTGATGCTCATGGTCACTGCCTTGTGATTTGTCACTTGGTTCATGCTCACTAATTTTCTTAGTGTCCCTATGTTCCTCATCACCACTAACCTCATGCTTGGTTTCAAAATACTGCTCTTTTTCACTGTAAATCATGGGTGATGTTTGCCTTTGAGGAGTATTTTGACTTGATGGAGGAGAGACATAGTGAGTGGAGGGTGAAGAGGATATGTAAGATGGGCCATGAGATGAAGAGGCAATGGAAAATTCTGGATGAGAAATGAAAGTCTCGCAATACACTCCTTTCTTTTCAAGATGGTGAAGGATGATGATTTTGATGAGGAAAAGATGGAAAAGACTGGATTTTTGCTGAGCAGGAGGTCTATTTTGAACAAGGGAGGAAATTTTTTCTATGCTTTTTTAGAGGAAGAAAGGTAGGTTCGGCAACTGAGTTCTTGTGAAATGCATGAGAAGCCTGATGTGATAGGAATAAATCTGGGAAAACCTCCCTTCACATGTGAAATAATTCATGATGACTCTCATGAGGGGGGCATAGATGCTCAGTAAGTGAGAAAAAGGAAACATAGCTTGGCAAGCATCCTGATGGTTTGGTTTTAAGAAAGGTTTATAATGATTCATATCTAGGTATGCTTGTTTGAACCACTTTTCTCCTATGTAGGGGATCTTAGTTTCTTTAGAGATAGCCCTAGGAGTGAGTTTAAAGTCCAGACCTGCTAAGTGAACATGCTTTCCTTGCAGCTTTAGGGCGAACAGTTTTGTTAAGGGAGGGTAATTGGTGACCTCCTAGAATTTTTGGCAAAAATCGGGGCAGCCCACCTCATGGAAGTTAAAAATAATTGAAGGGGATTCATTTACTTCTAGAGTTGTCACAAGCTCAAACCTTTTGTGAAATCCCCTCTTGCTGACTTTATTTGGAGGCATAGCTTTGTTTTAGGCTTTCTTTCACTCTTTTATCAAAATAGGCCTTCAAAATGAACTAAAAATAAAACTCTTCCTTCAACATTGTATCTCTGTCTTAACTAGAAACCAAGTTCTTTTAATGAAAATAGTTTTCTTTCCTAAGGACTGTGCCTTTTTTGTTTTGAAAATACTGAGCTCTGTCCTTTAACATTTAACACCAAACAAATTTTGCAAACTGATAATAGGCACTTTCTTAAAAACTGGGTTTTTCTTCTTTGGACTGTGTCCTGGTTTCTTTAAACAAAGTAGACCTTTCTCCTTTTGAAAAATTGTTTTTCCATTTTCAAAAACTATGCCTGGCTTCTTAAGAAAAATAGGCCTTTGCAATCAAACAATAGACTTTTTCCTTAATCACTGTTTTGTTGTATTTTAGCAAACATTGTGGTTTCTAGAGAAACTGTGTTTTTTGCCTTCATAAGACTGTGCCTTTTTCATTAACCAAATTTACTCTTAGAACCCTTCAAACTCAAAATTTTAGGCGATGAAAACAGTAAATACCTCTTGAAATGTATGGTGGGGTTTTGGAGAAAGTTTCAGTTGAAAAAAAATCCGATTTGATGTGGATTGAAGGCAATTTGAGCAGCGCTACGCTCCTGTGCATAGGCGCGTAGCGTTGAACGTTGTCGGGTCAGGCCCTAGGCACCCTCTGAACGCTAGATGTGGTCGAGTGCCTCCTGAACACCGAGTGAACAGACAAGCATGTTGCGCTCTCCTACAGGCGCGTCGCGCCGCTTGTATTTTTCTTCTGTAGGCTGTTATAGGCGCGTCGCGACCTAATTTTTTTGCACAATGATTGCCCGATACTTCAAGAATGAAAACTCTTTCTTCGCCCAGTGCACAATGATACGTAAAAACATTATTTTGAGGGTTTCTATAGCCTTTTTTAAATGTTTGAACCAACACTTTAGTGACTTTTTATTTATGCCTTTGTATTTGTCATCAAACTGAAGATTTTCTCAAAACACAATATCTTTCCTTTTTCAAACAAATTTCAACCTTTGTTGATCCGCCCTCTGCTTTTTTGTGGAGGAGGCCTTGTAAACACTATGTTTTTTCCATTCATATCAAAGGTTTTCTCCAAACTGTGACATTGTATATCATGTGAAAGAAGCTCACAAAAACACCACTATTGCAGTCATTCAACACCATAAGGTAAATGCATTGTTTTATGAAGTGAAGAGGCCTTTAAACCATGTGTTTTCTCCTTTTTCTTGTTTACCAAAGAGATCAACTTAAAACATAAAGAGCTTATCTTTATCATACAGTGTGCCTTTTTGTCCTCTTGAAGGTGGCCTTTCAAACTTGAAACTTCAATTTATCCTCAGATTTATAATACCTAAAAATGCAGATTGCTTGTATCCACCAATAATTGGTCTCCTACATCTCTGTTTTACCTTTTGAATAGGCTGATCCATATGATCTGTGACCCCAAATGTTTATTTAAAGTCATTTGGGCCTTTAGTTCATGATGAAGGGGGACCTTCAAATAACGAAAGTTCACCAATTCTTAAAAATGTGCCCTCTGTCTTTTAAATGAGGTGAGAAAACAACTTTTGGCGCTTGCCCTTTATTCATCACTTGGAGGGATTAATTCTTGATAAACCATAATGAATCTGTCTAAAAAAAAGAATGCCCTTTTCCACATAAATCATCTGGGTGGACTGTCTCTTTATATCAATTTCAGAAGTCACTTTAAACAGAGATTGGTCTACCTCCTTGGCCATTTAGATGAGGCTTCTTTAATCAAAATTATACCCTCTAATTTATCCTTTGAAGGAGGCTTTCATAAACATGAGAAAAGAGGCCTTTTAGCACCATCATCTCACTCTTTGGCTTTTGATGTGGAAGAGGCCTTTAACCTATAAACTCTCATTTGTCTCACCACTATTCTTCAACTAGGCTTTCCAAAAGAAAACATTCCCAAACATAATTTTAAACCCTACTATGCATTCTCTATTCATATTTGGAGGAGGTGGCACAAAACAGCCTCTGAAGTCACTTGAAACATTGTTGACCCTCTTCTTTTTGAAGGAGGTTTCCATCATTGTGCTTCTAACCCTCTACTTATCATTGAAGGAGGTTCCATCATGTGTTTCTAACCCTCCACTTATCATTGAAGGAAGTTATCATTAAACACAGGATCTTCATCTATTTCAATCACTGTACCTTGCTCTGTATGTTTGCTTGAAGAATATAAATAGGAAACAAAGTGAAATTTGACATTTATCATTGGTAAAATCACTTGAACCTAATGTCCTATTGCTTTATGAGGCATTTTCTGAGATGTATATCCCTTTTGTAACATATCACTGTGAAATCTAGACCAGAAGCAATGTGATTGGTATATGGAGAGTGTTCACTACTAGACATCATTGAACTATCTTTTCCCTTGCCTGTGTTTTCAAAGGTATATTGAAACTGCCTTTGACTAATGTTCACATCCCAAGTTCAAGGTAACATAAGAAGCAGTTGTCTTCTTATGCCCTACATGATGATGCCCTTTGGAAAGATTATGCAGCACTTCTTTTGGAGGAGATCATGGAGCACTGTTGATCAGCATCACTCAGTCTTTTGTGTTCATTTGACTTGAGGAAGGATCTCTGCTCTTCAGGAAGCCTTTGGATTTAAACCATGTACACTTGCTGCTCTTTACTTTACAACTCTCCATCTAATTATTGAAGGAAAAATATTTCAGTATGATAAACTTGTTCAATTGATCCTTTGCTCCCATTTTCACACTAATCATCATTCAATTACACCCCTGCAGAGATGTAAAAACATATGCTTTCGAACCTTGGAGAGCTCCTTTGGTGTTTCATGGAGATTTTGCCTGATCTAAGCATATTTCTTCTGACAGTGAACATCCTCATCTTTTCCTGATTTGGATCTTTTTTGAACTTCTTCTTAAATGAGACAAAGTGACCTCTTAGTGGTGTGCGACCTATGGATAGATCAAGGCTTGTTTTTCAAAATAGGGAAAGATTCATGGCTGACTAGTACTAGACACATGCTTTTTGGCTTAGGATATCTTAGCCAAGGAAAAACTCCCTAAACACCACTATCTAAATTAGAGACAATAGTCACAGATTCTGAGTGTTTTCTTGGGCATGATCAGATTTTCATATGACAAGATGATTAGGGATAGAGGAGAAGAAAATTTTTCAACCTTCGGATAGTGAATGGCATGAGAAACAAGGGAAAATGATGGCTGAGAAACAAAGTTATGACATCTATAGACAGGGAGACTTTTCTGAAGCAAGATATGACTTGAAAACTAAAGATTGTTCTTATCATAGGCTGACAGGGAGGGTTAGGAGGACAAAAATTTGTTTCGGGTGTTTTCTAGATGACAAATTGACATATTGAGATTAGCTTCTAGAAAAATCAACTAAGGAAACTAGTCATCAACAACAGGTAAAAAAAATACTAATGACTAACAAACACTATTCTATTTTTGAATAATCTGAGTGTTTGATGTGGAAGGTTGGTGAGTTTCTTCAGAAAATGTAGGAGGTGCATTGTCTTTCACCAATGTATCTGTGTCAATCACTTCAATAGTTTCCACTTCTTCATTTACAGGATTTAATTTGGGCTTCTTCCTATACATTAGTTTGAATTTTTTTTAGTGGTAGTTTCAGCTGAGTATGATCCTTCTTATATGACTCTTTTAGAGTTCCTATCCGGCGAGGCTGGAGTATGCAAGATGGAACTAGTATCACCTTGATTCTTTGCCTCTTTCAAAGTGTTTTTCAACCATTCAGACTTATTGGAGTACTTCCCTATGTCTGGCTTGGATTCATGTACATAAGGAGTTAATTTACAGATGACTCTTAACTTGCGTATAACGCCTAAAGGAACATAGTACCATAGGAAACTTTGACCGAACTTGAATTCCTGCAAATATTTTTCTGCTTGTTGACTTGCATCTCTATTGTTACAAATAAAACGACCAATCTGATTCTTTATCTTGAACTGTGTCTTCTTTTTAGCTGACAATAAATTTATTACATCAGAGTTAAGGATCTGCCTAATATATTCAAGTGCAAATAACCTCATTGGGAGGTTTTTGGGCATCTTATATAGAAAAACATTAGATCCATATACCCTAATATTTGAGTGGTTCTGATAGAGGTACCAATCTCCTATGCTATTATTCTCTCATAATTGCAGGAATTTTTTTATATCATCACTGACTCTTGGTTGAATGTTGTTGTTCAGCATGTTGAAAATTGGACGGATAAAGGAGTCAATGAAGTCTATGTATGTGGGATGTGTGGAGTCTTTCCTGATTAATGGAGTCCAAAATATTTCTGACTGTAAATTACCTTCAACATCCAATTTCTGAAAGTTGATGGCAAATGTTTCAGGTTGAAAGTACAGAAACATGTGGAATAAAACAAAGGAATACTTGAAGACACCTTCTTCAGGTAATTTGACCAGTTGTTCATGAAATGTATCAGCAAGGCATTGGGAAAAATTGAATATGGTAGTAGGAGGCTGACTAGGGCTGAAAATAGATAGGAAACCTAAGACTGAAGCATCAACATGCTGATCTGTGAAATAACCCAAAATACAAGACATCATGGTAATGATATGCCTAGTTCTTTCAGAAAATATAGCTGTTGGATAAGGAGGGTTGGTATTGGGAGTCTCTACTGATGAGGGAATGAATGTCTGAAATATCTGGAACCTCTTGGGGAAGTCCATATTCAGATACAACCGAGTAAGGGTCTCAATAGACAAAGGGGTTTCACCTGGCCTAAGTTGAATCTGCAGCATTTGATTTATTGATTCAAGTGTGATAGTGAATAAGATTTCTTTTCCAGGGATTATAATGGCTCTTTTATTAGGGAAAAAAAAAGTTTGGAAAATTCTAATCACCTCTAGACACTGGAAGGTCTGTGGGACATGTACTTGGGAAAATTGGACTTTGAAATGAAAACCTCATCAGCTTGGTTAATTGATTTGTCATGGCTTCAGTAGTGGAGCTCAAGAATGTTAAACTCAGTAGCAAGATCACTAATTTTAAAGTCTTTGTCTTCTAAGGGAGTGTGTTCCACATCTACAACTGGAGGTTGCACGAGATTGAGAGTTACAATACCTTGGGAAGTCATATTTATTAATTTTTTATCAATTGATTAATCTTTTGGTTTCGAAAAACATTAGGAGCACCTCTGAAATATATTTACAGTCTGCAATAGGGTTTGGAATGAAACGATGGATTTTTATCTATTCTATAATGCTTCAATTGATCAAATAATTAGTTTATGTGATCAAGAATAGTCTTAGGCTTTGAGAATTCTGCGAAAAGATGACTAGGATCTATAGAAAAATGATTGGGAAGCAATAGGGGCTTTCTTTTGGTCTACAAAGGCTCCTAAATTGATTCAATTACTTTGTTACTTTCTTATAGATTTAGGAATAGGCCTTTGCAATGAGGAATACCTGGAAAGGGTGATTTTATTCTTGCAGAGGTGGTTTTGGACATAGCAGAGGCTTTCTAAGGCTTCGTTTTGTCTTTATACTATTTAAAACAGATTCTTCAAAATCTTTGGTAGCAAGAGTCTCTAATTCTGGTGCAAAAGGGCTTAAAACCAAGTCGGTAACTATTATTTAGCTCAGGAATAGGTCGACAATGCTCTATATTCAGAAACCATAACATAAATAATGGTGAAAGGATGGAAAGGGCATATTTATGCGTTTTTAACCAACAGTGGTTGAACATTAATGCGTGGGTTCAATTCAAATGGGAGCGGTGGTTTTATTAACGGGCAGAAATACCGTTTGGCAGTTTTCACCTTGGCAAAAGTGGTTGGGCGGTATTATTTCTGAGGATGCAATGCAATGAAATATTGCTATGTCAATGTGGGTTTTATGTGATATGATAATATATGAAGGGGTAGGGACTTTATAATAGGCGAGGTTTATAACAAGAGGGCCCATAAATATATATAGGGAGATAAAACTATATATTAAATTAATCATAAGAGGTTGGGGAGATATATTTAAGCGAGGAATTAATATAAATACGGGATACATGTGTTTTATATGTGGGAGTTAATAAAATAAAGTTAATATGGGGTTAAATGAATACATTGCGGGTTCATAAAATACACTAAGTTTCAATGTAAAAACTGATATCGGGGAAAGAATTTTTCATAGTACGACCCAACATATCATTTAACCATTTAGACTTTAGAAATAGTGTATTTTAGGGGGTTTTGGGGGTATTTTGAATGAAATTGGAAGTTAAATAAAGGGATTTTACTTTTCCATATGTAATATGCTTTTTTAACTAAGGAAAAGGGATTTTTGTATGGAAATGAGTGAAGTAAGGGAAAAAAGATTACTATGAATGGGAGGGATATTTTTACAAGGGGAATGATTTTGGAAGGAAGTTCGTAATATGAAATGACCATTTTCTGCTATCCATGCCTTGTGAAAACTGCTTCTTCTTACCCATCATCTACCCTAACATTTTTTCTTCAATTCATTTGGGTGCATTTGAACTTGCAGAGCCTTATTATTTTTCTTTTACCAACAAACTATCTAATTCTATCCTTATTAATTCCAATGTCTCAGATTAAACTGTTAAGCCCATTTATTATTCTGTACCTAACTACTGATTTGCCAAGATTAAACAGTTTGGCTAGATATTTATTCTCTATCTATCAAAATTAAATCTAAAGCATGAATAATCAAGATTAAGCTATTTTATTATCATGGATTGTGGAATTTTTGACAAGCTGCACACAATCTTATTTTGCAAAGTAAAGTAAAAAGTAGTGGAGTTTGAATTTGCGTCACTTTCATGGTCTATTTTTATCTATTTTTTGTTGGGGTTTATTTTTTATATTATTTTTTGATCTTTTTCTTTCAACACTTTGATTTTTATTTTAGGACCTTTACCCTCTTTACATTTTTTAATATGGGAAATTTTTTTTCAAAAATCAAAGTATGTACATATTACAAGACTAATCATGGTCAATTCAAAATTATGAATCCTATTATTATAGGACCCTAGCAATACCAAGATAGATACTTTGTTTGATAATGGATGACAAGAAAACCTCATTTCAGAAGAAATTGTTAAGAAATTGAATTTGGAAACCATTCCTCATCCTAAACCTTATCCCTTAGGTTGGGTGTGTGATAATGTGAAATTTCAAGTGACAAGAAAATTTATACTTAGGTTTTCCATCACTGCAAACTTCCTTGATGAGGTAGACGTTGATGTAATCCCACTTGAAATATGTGGTATTTTTTTGGAAAGCCCATATCTATATGATAGGAGAACCATTTTTCATCTCGATGAGAAAAAAATATCATTTGTTTAAAAATGGGACAGAGTACATTATTAGATCACATAACAAAAAATTGAGTTTATCTCTTGTAAATTATGGGCAAATGAAGAGGCGTGTTAACGCTTGTCAGAATTTTACATTGTTAATGATAAAACACCAAAATTTTGAGGAATCTAAATCCTTTCAAGGATATGAATCAAGTTTTAAATTTGATTTCATTAAGGTTTCTGATCCATGTGATAAGATGTTTCAAGAGTCTATCATGTTTCCTCCTAAATTAGGAAAACAACATAAAGTGCAATTGCAACAAGAGGCATCATTGTTAAACATTGGTATGAAAAAAATGATAATTTTAAAGAATGCAAGAATAAAGAAGCAGCTGCAAAACATATTTTCCAAAGAGGGCATTGGTCCTAAGACATATTCGTTTAGGTTTCATAATGTTTTGGCTTTGAAGAAGGATGGTGCATGGCGATGGTGATCACATTTGGTAAAGAGTCAAGCCAAGTAGAAGGCTAGACATGCTAAGCATCGTTATGACTACAAATTTCAAGGTGAAGTGAACTTTAAATTGAATAAGTCTCCTTTGATTGAAGATCAAGGATAAAATATTAAAATTCCTTCCTGGTAAGTTTTCTTTACTGAAAATATTGAAAAAGTGGAAGAAGACGTCATCCTTGACAGGAAAACAAGGACTTCAGAATGAGGTAAAGTGGAGCCCCTTCATGAGGAGCTCAAAGCGACAAAAATAAGAAAATCTAAATGGTTCGATATAGGAAGGGTGAGGGAAGTGTTGCCTCATCTGGTTTTTGACAGAAAATGAGATTTTGGAGGTCCAAAAGCTTCTAGTTGGGGAGGAATGATCTAGTGGATCAGTAAAGTTCTCAAAATTCAAAGTGTTCAAAATTTCTCAAAACCAGTGTAAAAACGAATATCTCATCACCCTAAATCCAACGCAACTCGAATCGTGCAAAACCAATATCGTATGCTTCTGATATCACATTTAGACCATTTTCCTAGAAAGCTAAAAATTTTGTAGTCGGTTGAAAGTACGCACAGTCAGCAATCCACATGCTGACTAAGTAGGTGATTGGACATGATGATTGTGCATTTTAATTCAATGATATTTCACCAACTGTCTCATTGTGGTTGGTCAAATTTCCTTGAGTTTTGATTGGATGTTGGTGTTTTGAGTTGGACCAATGCTGGAGGGCCACATGGGCCGATGGCTGACTGCCACGTGGGCTCCTCACAGTGGTGTAAAATTTCAGTTATCGGTCGAACTGCCTCTAGGGGATTCGAACACACAACCTCATGTCGAGAAACACAGTGGCCTACCACTCCACCTATGATGGTTCTCAATAATCATGGTGTAAAGGTTGTATTTAAATTTTATCGTATTGTGTTTTGGGGGATGGGGTCGGGGTTAACCCTTGTCCCCCGGTCCACCCAACCCACGAGACCCCAAGTGGGCGCTAGGGGCATGGGGTTAACCCCAACCCCAAGCTATGGTATAAACACAACCAGTCATAGTCTACGTGAATTTAGAACCGGCGATAACATGAACCCAAGCCACAGGATAATACAACGAAACTACAGTTTGGTATACAATCAAACTACTGGCGGTTACAATAGTTACCACATCACATTCAACCGGTAGCTCAGCGGTTACACTTTAAGGTTTTGGCATGGTAATTCAAAACTTCACCACAGTTCAGACGTAAACCAACCACAATTCAATTCTTGGTGCCAGGTCAATATAACTTGGCTGCTACATAACCCAAACCACCATGCAACCACAGTTCAAAGACAGGTATGAACCATGATGAGTTTTGGAGCCTTACCACCATTCAAATTTGGTCGGAATATGGGTAAATATTTTTGTGTGATGGTTTGAA
Organism: Pinus albicaulis; assembly: GCA_034641835.2. NCBI lineage: Eukaryota > Viridiplantae > Streptophyta > Pinopsida > Pinales > Pinaceae > Pinus > Pinus albicaulis. The sequence goes on along the minus strand of CM076581.1, from coordinate 1,422,606,264 downwards.
TAACCCCATATCCAATGATAGGTATGTTTCCACGTGGCCCAAATCTATCAGTTCATGAGGGTCGTCGTGCAATTAAAAGAGGCAACAATTTTCACCTGAACTGACACAAATCTCGTCAGTGTAGGGTGAAATTATCGCCCCACGATGCCGAAAATTGCGGAATTTGTAGGATGGATAACGAGTCGGTGTGGATTTTAGGATAGTTAGTATAAAAAATACACCAAAGCATAACTCAGTCATTTTTTTACCAATTTGAGTGTAGAAAGAGCCCAACTAGGGGATTTTTACTATTCTGGAGCCATTGGAGACATTATTTTTGCATTCTGAGCACTGTAAATCCATGTTAATGATAAAACACAAAGATGTTGAGGAATCTAAAGCCTTTCAATGATATGAATCCAGTTTGAAATTTGATTTTATTAAGGTTTCTAATCCATGTGATAATATGTTTCAAGATTCTAACATGTTGTCTCCTAAAAGAGGAAAACAACATGAAGTGAAATTGCAATAGGATGCATCATTGTTAAACATTGGTATGAAAAAGATGCTTGTGTTAAAGAATTCATGAGTAAAAAATTAGATGCAAAATCTATTTGGAAAAGAGGACATTGGTCCTATGACATCTTCTTGTGGGTTTCATAATATTTTGGCTTTGAAGAAGGATGGTGCATGGCGATGGCGATAACGTTTGGTAAATATTCAAGACAAGTACAACGCTAGACATTATAAGCATCATTATGACTACAATTTTTAACTTGAAGTGAACTTGAAATTGAATAAGTCTCCTTTGATTGAATATCAAGGATAAAATTTTCAAATTCATTTAAGGGCCGTTTTATTTTCTAAAAATGTTGGAAAATTGCAACAAGACATCATCCTTGATAGGAAAACAATGACTTCAAAATGAGGGAAAGTGGAGTACCTTCATGAGGATCTCAAAGCGACAAAAATAAAATAAAATCCAAATGATTGAGATTGGAAGGGTGAGGGAATTGTACCATCATATCTTTATTGACTGAAAATGAGCTTTTGGAGGTCCAAAAGCTTCCAGTGGGGAGGAATGATCCGGTGTATCAATAAAATTCTCAAAATTAAACATGATCAAAATTTCTTGAAACTAGTGTCAAAAACAATATCTCATCTCCCTAAATCCAATGCAACTCAAATCACTCAAAACTGTTATTGTATGCTCTTGATATCGCGTTACGAAATTTTTCCTATGGAGATAAAAAATTTGCAGTGGGTTGTGGGTACACACAGTCAGCAGTCTGTATGTTGACTAGGCAAGTGACTAGACAAGTTGATTGTGCATTAAAGTCAATGAGATTTCTCCAAGTTTTTCATTGTGTTGGTCTAATGTCCTTGATTTTTGATTGGTTTTTGGTGTTTTCATTTGGACCAATGGTGGAGGGCCATGTGGGCCAACGGTTGGCTTCCATGTGGCCTCCTCACACTGGTGTAAAATTTTAGTTATCAGTTGAACTGCCTTTGGGGGATTCGAACATGCAACCTCACTTTGGGTAACACAATGACCTACCACTCTGCCTAATATGGTTCTTAATAACCATGGTGCAAAGGTTGTATTTAAATTTTATCGTATTGAACATAAGGGGACGGGGTCAAGGTTAACCCCTGGCCCCTAATCCACCCAACCCACAAGATCGTAGGTGGGTGTCAAGGGCACGTGGTAAACCCAAACCCCAAGCCATGGTATAGATGCAACCATTCACGGTCTATGTGCAATTGGAACCGGAGGTAACACAGCCCCAAGTCACGGGATAATACAACGAAACTATTGAAGACTGTAACTAGGTTCAGTCTTCATAAATTTTACTTGAGTAAATACTTATTGTACTTGTCAAAATAATAAAGAATTTTCTTTTATATTATTATTATATGACTTATTAAATCATGTTTTTCGTGCTTCGGTCATATTTATTTTAGTTCAAAGTCACAATTATGGGCATCTAGGATTTATTATGAATCCATATGATTATTGTAGATTTAAATTGATCCATATTGGGTTGTTGAATCATTAAAATAGGTCGATTATTAAGTAAAATATGATTTATGAAGCCTCCATATCAATTCGTTCTTAAGGTGATCAAGTCGTCCTCAAATCTAGTAATCTTAACCCATTAGAAGGACATATCTATATATATATATATATATATATATATATATATATATATATATATATATATATATATATATATATAGACTGATCGAACTCACTTGGAGACAATTCACTGCAACACAAAAATTTGCTTTTTTAGCTGCAACAAGGAGAAATTGCGAAATTAAGGAGAATGAGTTTCTGGATTTGGTTTTGGGAACATTTATAGAGTTTAAGAAAATAAAATTTTTGGCACCACTCTCTCTACATTTGGAGCTATAGTTTGGGAGATTGAAGGTCTCAAATTTTTGTTGTAATAGTTGTTGCATCAGTTTTTTCTACCAAGAAACGAGCAATTTGAAGTTTTTTTATCTTAATGTTACTGCTTGGAGAAGTTTTATTGGTCCTAAATCAAACCATTGGCTAGACGTAAGCCTCTACCTCAAGATAGAATTCTCAAGAAGTAAGGTCAAATTTCCAATTCATCATAGTACTGCTATTGTTGCTACTACTTCCAGATTCAGGAAGGATCACAAGGAAGGTTGACTTGGTGTGGATGAAGTCTCGGTCAAGGTATAGAGTCTAAAGAATCACTATTGAAGGAAGGATTACTCATTGGGTTTTCCCCTCGAGGGTGGTTTTTCCCTGGCTTCTTGCCTACATCTGGTGTCCTTGATCTCTGTGTATTTGCTTTGATATTTGCTTGATGAACTGATAAGAAGAAATATAAGAAGAACATAATAATAATTAAATAATTAAGAACAAGAGGATATTTATGCCTTTCTTATTCTCTAACATTGAATCAGAGCTTTGGCAGAGAAAGGAGGAAAAGGAAGTATCAAGAACTTTATCAAGAAATTCATAAGAAGTTCACTAGAGGGAATAATTCTACACTCTCTTTAAGAAATATGTCTAACGCTATCAAGGGAGAGAACAATATTGAAGGAGCTGCAAATTATACATCTTGGAAGAAAAGGATTGACATAATCCTTGAAAATAACAAGGTCTTAGATTTAGTCAAAGAAAAAATGAAAAGGCCTATTGCAGAATCAAGTGATGCTGACAAAGTAAAGTACATAAAATTGGAACTAGTAGCTATTGTTGGTTGAAGGCATAAAGGAAAATCATCTCCCCTTCATATAAAATATTTATCATGCTCATGAAATGTATGAGGCTTTGTCAAAACTATTCACCATCAAGAACAATGGAAAAGTGGCAAGCTTGAAGAATGGACTAAGAACTACTAAGATGACAAAGGAGGATAATGTTTCCTCTTTCTTTGTGAGGATAGCAAGGATAAGGGATGAGATTATTGCCATTGATGAAATAGTACCAGATAAAGAACTAGTGATTACATCCAATCTTAGACTACCACATTCTTGGGGTTCCTTTGCTTTAGCTCTCAAAAACTAGAAAAAAACACCCATGTTTGATGATCTATGGACAACATGCAGTCAATAAGATTTAAGAGTCTCCATGGTAACCAAAAATGAAGAATTTTCAAATGCTTATGTTGCTCAACATAAATAACATTCAAGAAGAAGGCACCAAAGAAGAAGGTTCATATGTCAAAGATTTAGTTTTATCATTGTCACAGAATGGGGCACTACAAGAGTGACTTCCCTGACAATCCTAGGAGCAATAAAAGAGATATAGATCATGCAAACATGGCTAAAGAAACATCATCCCCCAAGAAATAAAATACTGAAGAATAATTGAGGGACTTTCACTACTAAGCCCCTTTTTCTCTCATATTTCATTTGTATATTTTATGTAGTATAGGTTTAACATCTTCTTGGAAATATATTTCTATGTTCTATAAGTTTTAGGTTTTCTCTCAAGCTTGTTATGGAGCCCACAGCATCTCCTCAAGATGATTATCTCTTTTCCTCTTCTTGTCTTCATGTACTTATTTAATATTTTGATTTTACTAAATACTAATCACTTGTCTAACTCTATTCCTTGTCTAGGAATCAATCTGTTGAATATTCAAGAATCATGGAGAAGACTTCAAGGATCAAATAAGGAGGCCATAAAAATATAAAAAAAATTCAAATAATAAAATCTATGTATTGAAAATATATAGTCTTGATACTCTTTTTTAAATATCCATTTCTATGTTACTAATTGTTGCTATGTCTAGCTCTATTGAATCCTAAAAGGATTCTTGTTTGGGATGATTCATCACTTGATGAATCTACCCACCTTACACACCTCTGATCGTTTATATAAATAGAACCTTAAGGAGTTTCTCTATGAAATCCTGACCTAAGGGTATGTTGAAGATATGTGAAACCCTAAACCTATTTAAGGATATTTATGAAGAAATTGTTATTATGATTAATGTATCGATAATGTCGTGTATTGGATTTTGATATGATCATAGAAACTCTAAACTTGCTAGATTTGAAATTATGTTGTTCGAAATATCAGACCTTTTAAGTCTAATGTAATAAGCAATTACTTTGACAATGAACCGAAACCCTAGTTTCTTGTTAGGTCTATAGGTAAAATCCTTGTTATGGAAAGTCCTAGGAGTGAAACCCTAGGTATATGTTCTCTTGATTGAATCGCTAGCCTAGTCTAGGAAAACATATTCATAGATGTATTAATGTTGAATAACATATGATGTTCTTATAATGATGATCTCCTAGATATGTTTGTTGACCTATTTTCCAATGGTCCTAAGAATCTAGGGTTTGGAAAAAAACCTTAGTCAAAGTTTGAAAGATCTAGGATGATGATTGAAAACTGTAGGGTCTATAAATAAAATCCTAGTAATGATTAAATTCTCTAGTATGCTGATTTGAATCTATATAATGTGTGCTGAGAATTTATAGATGGAAAATCTATGGTTTACATCAAACCCTAGTGGAATTTACTCACGATGTGTTTATTGAATTCTAGGACTTACACTAATCCCTAGTAGAAGCTCTTCATGATATGTTTTGATAATTGATTTTAAATCTAAGTGTGTGCATCTAACTCTAATGAAATGCAATGTCTGAGTTGTGGTTAATCTTGATTGACTCTTTTATATGAAATCTAGGATTTGAATGAATCCCTAGTGAAAAGTATAACATGTGAATTCTAAATGTTGTTAGATATATATTGGTTCTAGGTTTTACTGAATGTTGTAGCAAGGTATAATATACCTTTGAAAGAAACATTGAAACCCTAGATAGAATGAAATACATTGTGAAATAGTCTAGGGTTTATGATAAAATTCCCTAGAAAAAAGTTGAAGAGTATATGTCTCTTGTATGGGTATCTGATATGTATAAAGTTGAAAATGCTTCCGTAATAAGATGGAGCCTAGATAGAAGTTTATCTCCCTATATTAAGAGTAATTCTGAATAAAAGAATAAATGGTTATGGTTCTCTACTTCATGATTCATACAGTAGACCAGGACTAACAACCGTAAGGCTTAGTGAAGATCATGAGTAAGAATCATAGTCAGGGTTGGAGAATATATTATGAAAATACGTGTTGCCACATGTAAAGTAGGAAGAGGAATCTTCTCCTAAGATATTATATTGATAGCCCTACTGGAATTAGTTAAAGGGAAACATCGAAAACCCAAAGTGTTTTTTTATTATATATTTGAAATTATTGATGATTGGGGTTTTTGTTTGCATGGGTGAATCTCTCGAAGTATTTTATAGTATGCTAGTTACCAATAAATTTGATTGGGAGAGATTGGTTGTCCTTCATCTGTTGGATCAAGCTGTGATGAGGCTTTGTGAGTGAAGCATTTCCTGGAAAGAAATTGCGTTGGCACTTTTTGTTGATGTCTGGTTGGGAGGGTGGCATCAGGTGGATGTGCACCTAGTTCCCTGGGTTGATGGTTAGTAAGTAAGTCTAATGGTACCTATATAGGTTCAAGGCTTTAGTCCATATCTGTCCCAGTTGGATAGATTTCACTGGTGAGGAATATAGTCCATGGAATTGTAGTGCCTAAACTATTGATTGACAAATGGAGAGAGTTCACTGGTCAGGAATCTAGTTCGTGACATTTAAGTGTATAAAGAGTCTTCATAGTTCATATAGTTGAGATATACCTTGTACTATTTTTTTCTGAATAAAACTAGATTCTATTATATAATACAAATAGTACTGAGGTATAGTCCAACTTCCTGACCGGGATTGCTAAGCTAGCGAATCCCGGCAGGAAAGAGAAAATTAAAAAAAAAAACAAAAATGGGGCTGCCCCTTGGGGGGAAACCAGCCCATAAACTAATCCACGGAGCATAATAAGAGCTGCCCCTTAAGGGAAAACCAGCATTAAATAGAAGAACCCAGTAGCTAAGTTTGATGTGTTAAATGTAAATAGACATAGAGACTAAAGTAAAGCTGGAAAAAACTAGAAAAGAAGGATCCATGGTGGTAGATGTTTTGGTCCTTTGCATCCTGAATTTGTTGAGGAGGTTTCTCTTCCTCTATGTAGCAACCATATTCAGAGGATTCATCCTCTGGATTGGAGAGTTGAGTGTCTAGCTCGGGAGTGGAGGTGGAACAAACCCTCGTTTCTTCTGCCTTGCCCCCTTCAACGAAGCTACTGCTACCTCTGATGTCTAATGATTCCTCCATAGGTTTGATGGGCAGAGCCACCATTTTCTAAGGCTGCTGGGGGTAAGAGTGATATAGAGTTGATTTTCGCATCCTTTTCCTGGACCCCAAGCCAGAATGGCATGGCTAGGCTTCAAAAATTCAAAGAGAGATATGGGCAGAGGGAAATTGAGGGTCAAGGACCTCTAGTGCATCCATGGCCAATGAGAAATGCACATACAGCTCCGCCATAATAGGGATGGGAGGGCGAGAGGGCGAACCTAGGCCTTCACCTCTACGAAAACGCATTTGATGGTAGCGAGGCATGGATTCAATAGAATTATAAGAATGTAGGTGAGGAGAATGAACAAAGTGACATGGACAAGAAGAGAGACAGTAAGCTGTGTGGAGCAAGTGAGCGGATGGTATCTGAAGGGCTGAGCGAGGGGTGGAGGTGCAGCAGGGATCAACGGAGCCAAGAGAAAACTTGACAGAGAGATGGAGGGAGAATTCTTGGGAGGAGACGACGCCATCATAAATGGCCAGGGCGCTCTGTAAGCAGGACAGACAAGAGTGAATTCACAACAAGTGAAATTGAATACCAGTTTAGGCACCAGGCTATGGACCAGCATGGAATATTTAAGGCTCCCACGCCAGGGCCATGTGCTACCTTGTGGCGAGGAGAGATGCTTGGAATTGGAGAGCCCATATGGAATGCCAACTGAATGTTATGAGGCACCTGCATCCATGGGAGATCTACCTTGTACTATTGAGTTATGAATACCTCCCTAGTTAAGAGGCAGTGTTGAACAATGTAACTAGGCTCGTTCTTCATAAATTGTACTTGAGTAAATAATTATTTTACTTGTCAAAATAATAAAGAAAATGATTTTATATATTATTAGATGACTTATTAAAGCATGGTTTTCATGCTTGGGTCATATATTTCAGCCCAAAGTTCCAATTGTGGACTTCTAGGTTTTATTCTGAGTCGATAAGATTATTGCATATTTAATTTGATCCATATTGGGCTTTTGAATCATGAAAATAGGTCAAGTATTGAGTAAAATATGATTTATGAAGCTGCCACATCAAGTTGGCCTCAAATCTAGCAATTCAAACCCATCAGAAGGCTATATATATAGGCAGATCGAACTCATCTGGAGATATTTCATTGGAACACAGAAATTAGGTTTTGCAGTTGCAACAAGGAGAAATTGTGAAATTAAGGAGGACTTTATAGATTTTGTTTTAGGCACACTTATAGAGTTGAAGAAAATATAAATTTTGGCACCACTCTCTCTACATTTGGTGCTATATTTTGGGAGATCAAAGTTCTCAAATTTTTGCTGCAACAGTTTCTGCATTAGTTGCTTCCAAGGTGTTGCTACCAAGAAAGGAGCAAGTCAAAGTTTGTTTTTCTGAATTTTGTTTCTTGGAGAAGTTGTATTGGGCCTAAATCAAATTCATTGAAGATAGATCGAAGTCTCTACCTCAAGATCAAAGTCTCAAGAAGCAAGGTTGAAGTTCCAAATCCTCATAGTGTTGCTATTGTTGTTGCTGCTTCCAAATTCAGGAAGGATCACAAGGAAGGCTGACTTGGTGTGGAGGAAGTTTGATTCAAGGTCTAGAGTCTCAAGAATAATTAGTGAAGGAAGAATTACTGACTGTGTTTTCCCCTTGAGGGGGATTTTTCCTTGAATGTTGGCCTACATCTGGTGTCCTTGATCTATGTGTATTTTATTTGATATTTTCTTGATAAACTGATAAGAAGAAAGATAAGAAGAACATAATAATAACTAAAGAATATCACAAGTAAATAATCAAGAACAAGAGAATATTTATTCCTTTCTGATTCTCTAACATAAACCAGAGTTTTTTATACAATCGAACTCCCGGCGGTTATAGGACTTACCATATCACATGCAATCGGTAGCTCGATGGTTATAGTTTATGGTTTTGGCGCGGTAATTCAAAACTTCACCATAGTTCAAATGTAAACCAACCACAATTCAAGTCTTCGCATGGGGTAGATATAACTCAACAGTTACATAACCCAAACCACCATGTAACTATAGTTTGACGACATGTATGAACCATGACAAGTTTTAGAACCATACCACCATTCAACCTTGGTCGGAATATGGGTTAAGATTTTGGTGCAACAGTTTGAATGACCCCACATCCAACGATTAGTAATGCGCCATTTGGCTCTGATATTTCGGTTCATGGGGGTCACCGCGCAATTAAAAGAGGCAACCATTAGCACCCAAACTAGTGTGAAGCTCATCGGTGCGGGGCGAAATTTTCTCCCTATGTTGCCAAAAACTATGGAATTTGTAGGATGGATAGAAAGTGGGTGCAGATTGTAGGACAGTTAGCAGAAAAATTACACCAGAGCATAAATCAGTCAGGTTTTGACCAATTTGAGTGAAAAAAGAGCCCAACTATGGGTTTTTTACTGTTATGGAGCCATTGGAGACATTATTTTTGCAGCCTAAGCAGTGAAAATCCATGTAAACACATATTTTGAGTACATAATGAAAGAGGACCAACATTGGAAGCAAGACCAGGAGATGTCACCCAGGAGGGGTGAACTCCTTCATCATTTTGTTGTATTTTGTTTCTTCGTATGGTATTATTGTCTCTATTTTATGCTACAAAAATTAATTTAAATACACAATTTATGTGTTAATGCAACTTCATTAATTTCATAACAAAAAAAAAACATAAAATTTCACTTGCAAATTTTTATAAAACCTTCAAGTTTTCATATACATATCAGACATTTTCATTGTTTTATTACCCATCTCTATCGCCATCCACTGATCTTTATCCACCAACAAATCCTCCATCTTGAGCTTCCACAACTCAAAAAAATTTCCATTCAATTTCTCGAACTCTATTTTTCCAATGTTTTCCATCTTCTTTCACTGTAAGAATCAATCTCTCAAATCTACCACTAAATAGGTTCTAACACAAGCCCGAGAAAAACCCCTCAGCAGCAAAGGAATTCCCTTGAATTCGAGACAACTTTGATACCAAATGTAGATTTTAACTATAATATTCCCAGTTTTCGATCAAATAGTTGGAATATTAGAGTTCTTAATTTTCATAATTAATTAAGTAAATAAGAAGGTGGAGCAACCCACAAACCCCATAGATGAATAAAATCCACTTTTTATTTGTGTATGTGGGTATTTCAGATCTATATCTACATTATGCAGTAGTGGAGCAGCTTCTTAAATGAAGGAAGAGTGGAGATCATGGATCATTAATGTAAAATCATGGAGATCTTGGAGGATGTCAACTAAGATCATAGTGCATTCAAAGTAAGATCATAAAGCACTTATGATGAGATAGTGGAGGAAGTGGTGCATCTAATGCACACATGATGGAGAGAGTGGGAATTAAATGCAGAACATGATGGAGATCATGGAGAGATAGTGTAGTCTTCATGGAGGCTAGTGGCCACATAGCAGCATAGTTATGAGGTGGGCGAGGGCTATGGAAGGCTCAAAATCTATATAATGAAGATGAAGGCACAATAGAAGGCATGCTTTGTATTATTATCTTTGATCTGTTTAGATCTATATTTTTCATGTGACATTTCTATGCACGATTATGATGTTTAGCTAAGTTCCAGCGTTGTTTAGCACAGGGTGTTTCCGAGCATAAATCACAACCTTACCCATGGGGGACTTCGAGTGCCTACTCTAGGAAGGTTTCTATTGAGATCTATTCATCATCAAGCATTGCTGCCATCTTTATACCACTCTCATATGCTCATTCAGCCACAATAATAATGAATTCTTGCATCAGGGTTTGAGAGTAGGAGGTTGTTTCTAGCATTTCAGCTAGGAAACTGGTGGAGGAATCAACCTTTCACCTTGTGCTTCATGTTCAAACTTTCAGGAGTAGCAGATCTACATCCAGAATTCAGGCCACAAATTATACCTCCATGCAGCATTAGTCCCCTCAAGGAGTGCTCATTTCAATCGTATAGATCTATTGGAGGAAGGAAGTTTCCAATATTTCAGCTGTAAATCCTATGAAAGTTCATCTCCTCACTTTGCATTCGTTGTTTCCACCATTATTGAGCTGATTTTCCATATCGAGCAGCAGGCTTGAGAGCCTCCCTCCTTGATAGTGCAATTTTCTAAATTTTTTGAGTAATCAGCAGCCATAATCAATGGAGAAGGTTGGAGGAGCTAGATCTTGAGATTTTAGCCCAAGGATCTAGTTCTTACATTGATCTGATTATATAAAATTGTAGCCATATATTCTTTAGTTCATGCAAAAGATCTACATACCCAGAAGTGTATATGTGCAAGCCCTAAGAGGGTGATTTCCTAGATTGCTAGATCTGGAAAATCCTTTCTGGGTTATCTTGGGTATCCATCATAGAGCCCGGATCTATATTTTCAGCATCATCAGAGCTCCAAAACTGCCTAGATCTACATTTTACACTTTTCCAATAGTTGTAGTCCCAACACTTACAGCAGGGGCAGCACAGTTTTCCTTTCAGCACTCCAGCAATTACAGCTGAGGCAATGCAATTTTCCTTCCAGCAATCCCTCTTGTAATATCATTTCAGGGTCATTAGAAGACATCTCTTTGGCTTGAGTGTCTCATATTTTGAGCATTGTTATACTTGTTATCCACCTCCCATATAATAAAATGGCTCAATTATTTTGTACATTATGATGGTGTATTTAGATTTATTGTTTACTTTGATGCAGTTCTTATATTTTTTTTTTGTATCATTGCATTCTCCCTTTTGGGATATTATAGTGGTATCGGAGCATGATCTTTCGCTCAGCTTGTGGACACTATATCTTTCGCATCAAAAGAAGAAGAAGATAGTAGAGATATACCATGAAGGAGGATTGCAGTTTTTCCACTCTTCTCTTTAGATCTTTGCAAGATCTCTCCAAGGAGGTCAATAAAATGAAGCAAGAAAGGCAAAGGAAGGATCCAAAAATATTTAATGAGGAAGGTCAAAGCACTTCCTATCAGCATGAGAAGCAACCAGAGAAGCAAATAGCTTCACATCATTCTACTAGATCCACTTTCTTTGATAAGAGAGAGGACTGGTCTGAATATGAAGGATACTTGGGGAATGAGACCCTAAGTAAATATCTGTCTGAGTACAAAGCACATCCTAGAGCTCTCAAGGAGAATCTAACTCTCCAATAGTTTTTGCAACTCAAAGAGGAGAGGAGATCCCAAAGCAGTAATAGAAGAACGAGGAATAGATTCTTCTTGTCTGCATTTGATGCACCTTCCACAAGCACATCGAGGGCTTGGAGGGAAGAGTTAGCTACATTATTTTTGCAATATCCTGTAGTAGAAAGAGAGGCTGAGGAGATTACAGCACTGCACCTAGAAGGTGAAGCAAGAGATTGGTGGTTCAGTCACTTGTCACACACGAGAGTGCCTGCTTATGCAGATTTCATTCAAATACTAAAGAAGAAGTATGGTAGAAATAAACTGAAGACATCTCACATAGTGACATCTACTATCATTGAGGAGGTAGTGCATGAAAATCCCAAGGAATATTTCCTCATTATCACTCAGGAGGAGGAGCCTCTACCACCACCACCAACTGCATATGTACTTACATCAGGAGGAGGATCTCTTGCATCTTTGTAAGATGGTCTTGAGTACTTGACATTTGGAGCCCCATGCATGATTCATGAGATGCATGAGGAGGAGGGAGATACCATCGTTGGTACAGTTATAGAAGAGCAGCCATCATCATTACCAATAGTTGGAGAGACTATTGCTCCGGTTGAAGAAACTCTTGTGGATGTGCAAGATGTTCCAGATATTCAGCTTATCCAAGGTTTATATATACTTTCTTCTCAATATTATTTCAGTACCTCATATTGAGATATGTTAGACCATGCCATCAGGGAAAGTGCATAACCAAGGATTAGAACACCTTTCTGATTTGGAGAAGAAAATTATCACTGCACAGAGGACCCTTTATTTGGTCAAGGAGAAGATGTATTTCTATCCTAATTTTTCATGGTTGCGCTACACTCGACACTTTGTGTTGGTGTGGAGTTACAGAAGATGGGAGGAGAACATTCCTATTTAGTAAAGTGTCAAACTATGAGTTTAGAATTATATGTATCCAGGATATAGCACATGTATCACCATGCATATCTATAGCATTGTCACTTAGTAGTAGTGATGATGAGAGGGCCCCATTATTCTTGGAGAATTTTGAAGGTAGCTACACTCATGAAGCACTGAAGGGACAGATGATAGATGGTAGACATCTTGTGATGGAGAGTACTTTCCATTGTCAAGATGAATTTTTCTTGAGGAGCTCTTCACAGCTCAAAGAGAAGATTCTTCCTACATCATGTATGGAGCCTTATGGGTTCCAATGGGCCATTGATGAGAGGATCTCATGGAGAGACCTCAAGGGAGGTGCACTTGAACATTTCATGGAGTGAAAGTCTATTCACATGATTGAGCTAGGCATGATTCATCATCCACATTGGGATGAATGGATCCAAGTGAGGAGTAGGAGGTTGCCTACCTTCCTGCAGATCTATGATACCGGGCAGCAAGAATCATGGTTGCGCTGGTTGCTTTTGGATGAGTATGGATACTACCTAACATCTCACATTTCCAGGATCCATGCCATGTATATCACTGATGACATGTAGCAGTAAGAGGCATGGTTGCACTGGTTGTTGATGAGAGAGTTTGGAAATCTCATGATATATCTTATGTCCATGCATTTGATTTTGTTTGGGATATGTCTCATGTCTTTACATGTACTTCTGTTTGGGATGTATCCCATGTTCATGTATGTACTTGGGTTTGGGACAAAGCATAACTCTCACATGATGTGGCATAAGGGATCTTGTTTTTACTGTTCTAATCAGACATTCCACATGTCCATTAGTGTGTTGTTGCTCCATGACTTGCATCATGATGATGTGAGATGGAAGCAAGAATCCTTGTTGCTTTGGTTACTATTGGGAGAGTATGGGATGATTTCTCCCCATACATTGCATGACATTGATTATAACCATACATCATCGATAATAAAATACATTCTTATAACCAACATAATAACAACAGAAATACAGTGAATACAACTGCAATATAATTCCACATAATAGATAGTAAATTTTCATACCAAATACCAAGGGAATTACTTGCTCATTAATGAATGTAGAAACCAATTGGAGATGGGACTTCCACGTTCCACCCGACCATAGATTCGTTGAGCCAAGTCTCACTTCATCCAATCACCCCTGTGCCATATTCCAATCATGAATGTGGGATCTCATCAAACACATCAATCATAATCAATCCAGGGCTTCCAGAGACCAAAACGCCTCAACCCAAAACTAGTGATTCCACCTCATTGTTGGACATCAAAACCATCATGGATTGGTCTCTATCAAAGTTGTTCCAGGGCTCCAAAGTGTTTGTTCCAACCAGGGCTTCTAGGACTAGTAACTCAATTCCAACTGTTGCAAGGCTTCCAGAGCGTTTGTCCAACAAGGTCTTCCAGAACTAGTAACTCAACCCACCTAGGGCTTTGAGATCATTTTTTCCAACCAAGGCTTCTAGGACTAGTAACTAAACCCACAGTTGTGCGCAAGGATTCAAGAGAATTTGTCCAACCAAGGCTTTTAGGAACTAATAAGTCAACTGACAACTAAAGGAATCATGAGAACCAACCATAAAATAGTAAATGGAAATAAACCCACAGCACCATGGCTATCTAGGAAATGGAAAGGCTAGGAAAAACCACTGTCAATATAGTCAACCCTCCATGCCAATGACAAATTATGACCAAGAAACCACATGCATACACCATGCAAGCAAAAAATAGTGAGGAAAACATACATGCAACTTGGTACCTACAATCAAATCTTGTTGTAGTTGTTGATCCTGATTTCCTCGTGTGCTTTCCTACTTTTGATTTTCCTTCTTTCTCCAAATCACCAAGTATCCAAACTCTCCAAGAGTTCTCCAAGAAAACTCTAAGTATCCAAGAGTATGAGAGAGAGAGAGAGAGAATAATGAGAAAGTTCCAAAAATTCACTTAGAAAAAGTTACCGGCTGATCCTCAGAATCATTTTTATTAATGAGGTCTTTATTTTCTTCATCTTCCATTATTTTCCTTCATTTTCCTCCTCACATGCAACCTATGATCTTTCACCTCCCTTTTCTCCTAATTCCATTATTTTCATAAATAAATGCCAATAAATGCCACTTTGCCTTTCTAAAGCCTTAGCCACTGCCTTTTCCAATTTCCTTTAGCCATAATAAACCGAAGTAAACACCCGCTAAAATGTTTTTCACACCATTCAGCTTGGAATATGTGTACCATCCACCATGGTCTTATATATTTTTACATAAATTTTTACCAGGGATTTTACAGAACCCTCCCCCTTGGGGGAACACCATCCTTGGTGTTCAATGACACCTACAAACCAGCAAACCACTGAAAACAAAACATACTTCCTATGGAACGTTATAACATAACTCGTTGCAATATTTAAAATCAATAACCTGCTCAAAAGAAAAAATCATCATGAATATTGTACTATGTATTAGAGCTTTATCACACAACTCATTATGGTATTTAAAATCATATACATATCTGCACATTTTATCAACTATCAAATAAAGGATATGATGCCCGTATGAACAACAAGGTAATCCAAAGGCTCACACCTTAACCCTCAAATTATTACTAGGATTCACTTCCTTGCCTAGAAGTCTAGAATCCACTGCCAATGTCTAAGTCTGCATCCAATGTCCAGGGCTACAATCCTACGCTACTGCACCCTTAGTGAAAAATCACCAACTCATTATTCCAGGGAACATTCCCAATGTGCATCTGATTCCACCTGGAAATTCTAGTGACCAAAAAAAATCCAACCCCGGCCTTCCCTTCTCTGCTACAAAGTCCCTCAAGAAATATGGCCACCCCTTCCATGCAGTCACACACCTTCAAAGTTCCGTTGGCACCCCCATCTCAGGTAGTCCATCCCTTGGAAAGGCTTCCTCACATAAGAAGATACAAAAACCAAGGAATATGCCTGCTTCAAAACCAAGGTATATCCCTACGTCAAAACCATCATATCGGTCATATCATGCTCATGGAAATCAATGGACACTATTGGGTGCCAATGTCCCATAATCACCCTGCTCCTGAAGTTCTTTACCAACATACTGCTACATGTTTCAATTCCTTTTGCTGACACTACTAGTTCTTGAAATCGGTTTTAGCCATGCCAAACGAGGCATTACATGCTTTCCTATACCAAGCACATAATTTCCATTAGATTCAAAATAAATTGAAATAACTTCACATCATACCTCATTGGTATCTCATCAATAAGGTACACTTGCAATTATTTTCACTTCCTGTCACAACAAGTCAAACTAGTTGTTTGATCAAATCATCATCTATAGACATATCACATCTAGTTAGCTCAAAACAAAACCATCAGAATCAAAATAATATGTGACCATCATAAGTTAGAATCATAGCTCACATGCATAACAAGACTGAAATAAAATACTTATACTTAAATCCTTTAGTCAATCATTAGCTTATACCTTTATCGTCTCTATACACACATCGGATCAATTTCCACACTTGGAAAGCACCCAATGCATTTTCTTCTCTTCAATCACATACACATACACACAGTGTACATCACAACACGTACACCCACATATGACATACAACACCATACAATAAATACATCTACACCAAGCATGCAACACAATGCATACAACTACACCCAGTGCACAATACAACACAATACATATGCCTACATCTCCATACAACACATACACCTACACGCGGTGTACAATACAGCACAATACATATACATACAACATGTCACGATACCATGACTACACCATGCACATACATAGTACCTCATTCTCCCAACACAACATGTACGACATGCACATAATACCACATATATACCAGTACCATACAAACAACATGTACACAGTACCACATGTACACAACACTAATTGCACAAGGTGTGCACAACATCACATGTACATGGCACCACCAGCACAATTTGTACACAATTCCAAATGTACACTGCACCACTTGTACAATGTGTACACAATACCACATGTACACAACACCACATGTACATAGTGCCAAATGCATGGCATGTACACGACGCCACCTGCACACACCACCACATGTACAACATGTACAGAATACCACATGCACACAAGACCACATGTACAATCATGCACGCAACACCATATGTATATAACACCATATATCAAACACACACACAACACCATGTGTACATAGAACTGCATATACAACATGTACATAACATCATACATATACAAGACCGTATATCAAACATGTGCACAACAACTGGATGCACACAACACTGCATATCCAACATCTACACAGTACGATGTGTACACAACACCGCATATCCAACATGTTCATAGCACCATCTATACCTAGTATTGCATATGGAATAAACATTTAACACCATATATACAACAGACATACAACATCAAATGTACACAATAATCCATAGCTACAATAACTAAATATAAAACATGCACAACATATACACAAAAATAGCACTACAAATCCACAGACCACACACTGACCCCAGAAGAAAAATTTCTTCTGGTGTCTTCCACTATCCATGCTTATCCTAGCATGTCGTAGATCACACTAATTTCACTTCACTGATGTACCTCTCAACATTACATGTCCATAACAAAAACATAGGCATAGTAGAAGCATATAATATCAATTAATATCACATGATATTAACCTCATAGATTTTTTAGGGCTACTCTTCCCACTTGATTCCTCATAATACCAGGAACCTCTTCATGCCATTCACTTGCATAAGAAATCATTCCTCCATAGGAATGATCCTTGAAAACCCTGTCATACATTGACATAGATACATACATACATACATATATATAGTCATAAAGAAATAATGATCCAGTCAGACAACAATATACATACAAACATAAATACATATAAACATTAGCATTAAACAATCATGATTTGTGATGACCCTTTCAGACACGAAATACGTACATACATACATGTATACATATATAAAAACCAGCAAAATCATTATCACATCATAATTACCAAATAAAATAAGGTCTAGGTTAAGAGAACTTCCTTTATGTGTTCATAGTATGCACAACATTGAGAACAACAACTCCCAACATAGCCAAGACATCTAACACCTCAGATCCATTCACTAGACCTTTTGTGTTACCTTTATCACGACTATTATGCTACTATCCATTTACCTCAATGGACCCAACCAACCCAACTAGTTGCCATATTCTTACCTTCCATTGCCTTTATACATGCATCGAGCTTCACCCATGTCTTACATTACCTGTTGGTACCACACAGCTCTCCTAGAGCTCCATCAACTTTCATCTTTCCCAACCAATTCCAAGACTCTCAAAGGAAAGAACAAGAAACAACAAGAATAAAAACATGAAAACCAAAAGCAATAAAACACCGCAAAAAAGTGGCATATTTATGCACCATACATAAACAAGACCACAAATCAAACTCAAAAATCACAAAAACCAAAAGCACGGGACTAGCAACAAACACCATGACTCAATCCCCATGGTTTCAAATAATTCCAAAGGAAATTTCAACCAAAGCCTTATTCATGATTTCATGGAAATCTCTTTCCATGCAATCCCCTGCATCATACTTCCATAACCACATAACTGTTAGCGCATAATAAATATAAAAATATACCAATTATCTTACCTTGTTGTGCCAAACATAATTCCTTGTAACTGAACACACATGTCAGCCACATGTTCCAAATATCAAGACAACATATCTATCAATTTGAAACCAACCTTTACCAAGACTAACAACCATTCCATAATAAACAATCAACTCACAATCATCAATCATAGTACATTATTCTACAACTATCACCTACTTACACTGAGTACCTATCAATTTTCTTAATGCATGTGTGTTATTACAACTTTCTTAAAACAATATCATTACTTCATGCAATCTGATAGAAACATGCTCATATCATGCAATTAATAGCATATTCAACATTAAATAGATGATATAATAGACACCAATTCTCAAACACCAAATATATTACATAATCAAACATTCGAGTACAAAGTAGATGAAATAAGAAAGATCATACCTTAATGTATCTCATGGGAGGCTATATTGTCTACACAACCAATCTATATTAGTACAATATAACTTCACAACATATCAGCCCAATCATAAATAAGATTATGATATTCATAAAAATATCTATCTAACATGATCACACCCTGAACTCATAAAAAATTGTCATTCATGCATACAATCACATATGCACAGTCAGTCTATAACACACTATCAGAATTAGGCCGACTCATGCATGAATGTCATAACCCTAACAATCAAGTCACTAGCACATAACAAAAACAAGTCATATATCATTCTCATCAACAACATGTAACCTAATCATCAAGCTAACTATCATACAAAAATAAAAAGTTAACCCGTAACATTCTCATCAACAACATATAAGTTATCTAATATAAAACAACAATAGCAATGCATACCACCACAGGTTGCTATCATTCATGACTATCTGACACATGCACATATAACCACACTAATCAACTAGCATCTACAATGTATGTAATAATAAAATCAATGGAATGAAAGGAATACTCATAACCATAATTCATATAACAATCCTTAACCTGCATACATACATGCCCAACACCCAAACCTGTATGACGACATGATCCTCTTGCCTCGAGGTCCAATATTGCGACTTCAATTTGATTTTCTGCATCTCCTGCTCTATCTTATAAAAAAAATTAGCATCATAACATACCAATATCATCAATATGACCTAATCACATACAATGACCTCATGCAAAAAAACCTCAATCAAACCAATGCAAACTTGACCATATGCACCCAATTGACATGTGCAACCAATCATGAACGGCCAATGATGTTCAACATATGACATCACACAAGCAACATACATGGACAGCAACATTTGAGGCTTGACCAATGTTGGAACACCTAATCCTACATGGGTAGGTGTGGAATGCGAAAAGTCACAATGGAGTCAAAGTGACCTTGGAATGTGAAACCAAGAGTCACACCATTGTATTATAAATGTACATCATGTATAATGGAAAAATAAGAAAGCCTCACGCTTATCTTTCATTGTGTGTTGTTTCTCTTGTGTGTGTGCATTCTTCTCCTCATACACCATGTGTGTGCTTTAACATGGTGTTTAACATGGTATCAGAGCAGGCGATTGCTGGCCCTGCTTCACCTTGAGTGAGCCATTTGTGTTTATGGCTTGTGCATATCCGCATTTTTGCATCATTTAGAGAGTTTTTGCAGCAGTGTTTTTGCCGCCATTCAGAGGTGTTTTGAAGAGGAGCAGCATTCAGTGATTCTGCAGCATTCAGAAATCTGCTTTGAAGAAGAAGAAGCATTCAAAAATTGGTTTTGAAGGAAAGGCAGCACTGCCCATATGAAGGTTTTCATTCTCATTTTTCCTGCAATTTCTATAAAATTCTGCACCATTTTGAGCTGCTGGAAAATAGTTTAAAGAGGGTTTCTGAAGAAGTTTCTGGCTTTTATTAGAAAATTTGTGAGTTTTTTTACTGGAGAAATTATGCCACATTTCCTGAGAAAGATTTCTGGGTTTTACTATTGAAATAATCTGGAAAATTCTGCAATTGTGGGTTTCTCTGCTGCTGGAAAAATTCTATTGTTGCCCTCATTTCTGCACTTTGTCCATTCTGCTATATATTTGAAAGGAAGAAAATTCTACTGCTGGAAGAAAATGTAGATTCTCTGTTCTTCTCTGCTGTTTTGATTTAAAAATAAATAAAAATAAAAAATAAAAAATAAAAATAAAAAATCAATTCCATGGCCTTTCGGCCCCCTTACCCAACTGTCATTTCTTAATCCCTGCACTTTGCTCTACACCTATCTGCTTAACACTCCACTCTACCTACGCCCTCACCATACATCCCTCTAACACTCGACTTGCAATCTCCCACACGCTCCTCCTCACAGCGGCGCCCTCTCTCCATTCAAACAACGCTCACCCTACGCTCTACACACCCCTTCCCACATTGAAACGCATACACTCCCACCTGCAATTTTTTACATCTCCAACTCACCGCCTCCCATCGCTCAAACCTGCAATTTTTTACATCTCCAACTCACCGCCTCCCATCGCTCAACCTGCCCCTCCCTTATCTGCAACTACGCCACACAACTCATACTCTCACCCTCGCTCTGCGGCCTCCCTACGCCATCTCCCCGCGCTCTCTGCAAACTCCCCACACCCACGGCATAACTCCACTACCCTCCCACGCTCATTACGCTGCACATACCCCTCACTCCCTCCCTCACGGCAGACCCGCTCTCCCCCTCACGCGACTCTTCACCTCCCTGTTTAACCCGCCCCCATCTCACCCTTCCGCCCCTTCATTACTAATACAACCCATTGCTTCAACGCACAAGCTGCCATAAGGCTTACCATACCGCCCCCCACTTAATCAATACCACTTTAATATATAATACCGCTCCTTTTATAAATAAAAAAATCGGTTTTTCTCCAACTCCCCTCTTCCATTAATAAATCCTTTTATATAATACCTCCCATCTCAATAAATATCCCTTTCCCATTTTTAAATTCGATTTTTGATTCCCCTCATTTTAATTATTAATCCCTCCACGTAAAGTTTGTCCCTTCCTCCCATTTAATACGACATCCCACCCATTTTAACTTATCCCTTGTAAAATTAATATCCTTTCCTTTTAATTAAATCACCCCCTCTCCCCCCCCCCTCCATTTTTAATAATCCCTTTTTAAATTCTCCATTTTTTAATTATTCTCTTTTTTTTAATTAATTTTTAATTAAATTAATAAAAATAAAAAAAAATAAAAAAAAAAAGTAGAGAGAGAGGAAAAAGAGAGAAGACAAGAACAGCAGAAATGAAATGAAGAAAATGACATATGAGGAGCAGATAGACTGAATATAAAGAGACAATTGCAATTTTCCATTTTATGATTTGTGGCATAAGGGTGATTTTTTGAAGAATTTCACATTTGAAGACAAGTTTGACATCATTTAAACAGCTCTTTGAAGGAGAATTCAGCTACCTCAAAGACTTCTTGCACATTGTTTTCAGCTGCACATTTACAAATATTTTTGCAGAGATATTGACATTGTATTTGCATCTTCTTCATAGTTGCAATCAGTGAAATTGAGTTGTTGAAAAATTGTTGATTGCCCTCCATCATTTGAGGAGAAAATTTTGTACTTGAGATTTCCATAGCTGGAAATTCTTTAGAGTCATTTGTATTTCTTGTTGCATCACATTGTAAACGGGTGCATTTTCGGTTGAAGCCGACACCCTTTCATTTTTTGAGCCTAAGTTGTCAAAATGGCTAAAATCAATGAGGTATTAGAGTTGTTGAAAAACCTCATTCATTCAAATGTTGATGATGTGATAAAAATGAGCAAGCATGCTCTTTGTAATATTCAAAGTTGTTTGCAAGATGCACAAGAAAAGATTGAGTTTTTACAGTTGGAATCTCAGCTCCAACAAGACGAACTTCAGCAAAAGAGTCACCATTCTGAACTTGTTTCTGTTAAGAAGATTGAGAAGGACTCTCATCAAAAGAAAAAAGATAAAGTTGCAGTTGATCCACATTCAGTTCATTGCACTAGAGCAGATGTACATGGAGATGCAGCAGTTCAACCTGCACTTCTCAAGCCCATCATCAGACCTTGGGAAGAGCTTGTCCACAACAAGCACCGAACTGGTCTTGGATATGACAAGGATGTGTCCTTTCATATTCCAGACTACACCAAGCCCATCATATTTCAGAGTGTCGGATTCTTGTATGACAGTTCACCTGCAGCTGTTCCAGATCCTGTTCCACTTCCACAACAGATTGAGAAATGCCAACACTGTGATCGAGTTGGCCATATGAAAGATCACTGTTTTGATCTTCATCCATGCAAGCACTGTGGTCGGCACACTCATTCTTCAGACAGATGCTTCAGACACAAGCCTTCTGCAAGAACCAAGATTCATCTCGGATGGATCGCTTCTTGGAAATGGGCATCAGCAACCAAGAAGATTTTTAAGTCGCATGTTAGAACATGTTCACGAATATTGAGAAAACTTGCAGTTGAGTTTTCGCCATCATCTCACCTTGTCCCTGACAAGGGGGAAAATGGTGGTCATGTACAAGCTTCGACGACGGATCAAGCGAGCACAGGCCACAATCTCTCATTCCATGTTCGGAGTTGCTTGAGATTCAAGTGAGCCTGAGCCACAATCTCTCATTCCATGTTCGGAGTTGTAGCAGCCAGTTCCGTGAGCACAAGAGCCACAATTCTTCATTAGGATTGAGAGATGTAGCCAGTCGTTCCCATGAGCTTTACCTTGGTTGGTGGATAACCCTAAACCATTCATCTTTGGTTGGTGGATAACCTAAAACCATCATTTTCGGTTGGTGGATAACCTAAAACCATCATCTTTGGTTGGTGGATAACCTAAAACCATCATTTTCGGTTGGTGGATAACCTAAAGCATGCATCTTTGGTTGGTGAGACAAACTCTCCCAAAACCACCACGGAGTCGTATCTCCACTTCTTTTAGTGTATGGTCTCGTTTTTATGAGGACTAATTCCTCCTTGAAATAACTCAACTAGCTTCCTGCCAGTTTTGGAAGAGTTCCGGGAACTGCAACAAGTTTTGCGTTCCAGTGTTTGTGGTCATCCTAAAACCACCTCTTTTTTCCAACATTTCGGAGAGTTGATTCAGCCCAAGTGCTGCCATGTATACTTTGCAGATTTGTATTACAACTCTTTTCTTGGACTCACACATACCCCTTCGGATTAAGGGGGATGTTGGAACACCTAATCCTACATGGGTAGGTGTGGAATGCGAAAAGTCACAATGGAGTCCAAGTGACCTTGGAATGTGAAACCAAGAGTCACACCATTGTACTATAAATGTACATCTTTGTATAATGGAAAATAAGAAAGCCTCGCGCTTATCTTTCATTGTGTGTTTCTCTTGTGTGTGTGCATTCTGCCACTCATACACCATGTGTGCTTCAACATGGTGTTTAACAGCCAATATGTAACCTTGGCATAAGAAATAAATGCATGTACAATAAGTAACAATATGTAATCAGTCATGCACAAACAATACACAAGCATGACAAAAAAATAACCAGTCATACACTCTTTCTTAACACTAAAATCATATAGGCAGAATGTCAAGCAGAAGGTACAGATAAAGATTTACAGGGAAAAAATATATTAGAGGAGCTAAAAATTTAAATTTTCCTAAGGTCAGAAGGAAAATTTTTTGGACCGTGCACAGGAAGCACTAGCTATGAGCATGCATTGCGGATTTTCCTTCGATAGTTGGTCAGTGTTTGTCTATCCCTTAGATAGATTTGCGGTCCTGGGGATGTGTAATGTCACCATCCAGGACCACTTGGCACACTTGGAGAAAAATATTCTCACTCAACCTAACCAAGTACAGACGCCTTTGAGCCACCTTGAGGCTTTAGTGCAGCACAAAAAGGAATCACACCCCCACTCTTGTGTCACCATCCATCTTGGACCAAGAGAGGGAGGGAAATTTTGAAAATATTCTGTTGGTGTTCGGATATGAACAGAATTCAACCCTTTTTCCACATAAATTATCAACCCGAGGGCGTTAATTATTTTAAGACTAACGGAAAAGTATATGCAGATACAAGCACATGGTCTTCTGTAGATCACAGGTTTAATCTATAACATAAATACCACTGTAACAACAATGAAATGAACTACAGAAATAAAAGGCATCCATAGAAATTAACGCAACTGTAATAGTAATAAAGAATCACACCACACACAACACTACAAGGAAAAGAAAGAAGAATGCAGCACCTGATCACAAGAGTGGGCCCAAATCTTGGATCAGGGCTGCGGAAACTCAAAGATTACAGGAGAAACAACAAGTTGTTGTACATTCAATTAATGATAAAAATATTAATTACAAATTATGTATGTCCAAGGGTCTCCCGATTCACAACCTGTAGGCCTCTTTATACAATTGTCCTGAAACCCCTGATTCCTCTCAATGACTCCATGATTACAAGAATACATCTTGTTACAACGGAAACCAGATTGCCTAGCAAGAAACCGTAAGAAAACCTAAGATAGTGCTGATATACCCATGGTTTTCATGCTGTAGCAGAAAATAAGGAAGACGCTGGAGATGATGGGTTGTGCCTTGACTTGCGGCCGCAACACTCCTGTTGTAGTCATATTTGAAGAAATATCAGAGTTAATATGTAGAAAGGTAAAACCTCCATGAAAAATACATCATTAATCAAATATCCCATAAAAGATAGGAAGAAGGGTTTTACCTCATGCTTTTAAGATAAATAATGGCACAAAGAGATATAAAGATAGGGTAAAATGGGAGAGGAAAGTATACAAATCTGGTACCTAACATCTCCCCCCAAGTGATCTATCTGCATGTCCTCATCCAGCTCGTCGTCTCCTCATATTCGGATTGGACTAACTGTGATCGGCATGAAGCTGTGTGAGGTCATATTCTGCAGCCATCTCTATTCCTAGTGGCTTATATCCTTCTGTCAAAACAATGTCTTTCCACCAATCGGGTTGAACGTTATAAGCAGGAGTATATTGCACAGTTGGCAGCCATAAAAGGGGAAATTGAAATCTTAATCCCATCCATCTAACCCCATAGGTATGAATGCATGCCACATAACATGACATTCTTTCTAAGGCTCATGCAAAGTTAGGTGCCCCAAATGGTTCTCTTTCCCTGACGACGGAAGAAGACAACATCCATCTTTTCTGACAATTGTCCAGTTCTTCCTTGCGAAATGTCATAATCTGACCAATACACAGGTTAGCACACCATTTCTAGGTTTCCGACATGTGTTCTTTATGGCCCTCAATCTGTAGAAAGGTATAATGTTTGTTATAAATGTTTGAGGACTGACCATGCTCTCTTCTCACCATTAATGGCCTTCTGGCTTGATTTTCTTCAAATGTATCCCAGGCCTTTCTCCATTTTATCTGATTGATGGTATAGGAGGTGAAATCCCTTAAGTGGATGTCCCCCACGAATGGAATGGGGTTAAAGGACTGATCATGCTTTAAATAATACCCATGCATGTAGAGCTCGCACATTAGGTGTTGTCCTATAATATCATGAATTTTTAAAATACGGAGAAATTGAATGGGGTCCTCAATTTCGTACCAAATCTCCTTATATATACTTTCAAGACAAAAGAAAAGAAATTTTTCATGAAGGAATAAGGCATAGCTATGTGCAGGAGGTCTGCAGGCCATTACCTGCTGTGCTAGGGAGAACATCTTCTCCTTATCTGTCTTTAGCAACTGAACTTGTTCTTCCAACTCTTCTATCTCGGCCTTCTGTTTTACCTACTTCAGTTGTGCCTTATATAATTGATCCATGTACCCTGTGACGACTCCAGCAGCCTATTCTCAAACCCTAGCTGTTTCTTTCTTGTGGTCGCTTACCGCAGACTGCCACTTTTGAATTTCAGTTGCCAATACAAATTCTCAACCTTCAAAAAACTCTTCGATTGGGCCGGTCTGGGTAGCTGCAGTGGAGAATTCAATCTTTGGCTTTATTGCCCTCCATTTTTAGATTTTTTCCTTTCTTTTTAAACGTGAAACTTGCTTCTTCAAATCCAGAACCTCCCTTTTCAGTCTCATGGTTTCACTAAACTACATCTAATACCTCTTTTTGAGAGGTAACCTTCTTTGCTCACACTGTTCTACCCATTCCTGTTTAACGGTAAATTCAAGTTCTAGACCTACGAAAGGCTCAGAAGGCAGCGGAATGCTGCCATCATCCTCTATAGATTATTTTTTCAAGCCCTTCTGGCTGGGCCCCCTATCCATAGGGCCTTCTTCTTCTACATTTCTTCTGGGAACTCCTATTGTTTAGTCGGAAATTTCATTGATCCCCCTGTGTTCTGATGTTTCTATAGGAACTCTGTCTTCCTTGTGAACCTCTAAGTGTTCTGGTTCAGTAGTGTCTGGGCCAATCTTGGCCGTGTCCACAAATTTTAGTACCAGGGGAACAACCACTTCTTCCATTAACCGTTTGGGCGAGAGAAATCTCCTCACCCCTATGGGCATCAAGGAATGAAACAGAGAACAACGAGCAGACCCGTCATCTTCATTTCCATTTTGGACCCGGACTTCATGCATTACTACCTCAACCAGAGTCGATGTCGGTTCTTGTGGGGTAGCATCAATTATGTGGCTCAATTCCCTTCTTTCCTCTTGCCCTTTTCTTACCATTTCTTCTTCATGGGTCGATACTGGTTCTTATGGAACAGTATCGACCGCCTAATTCATTCCTTCTTTAGCCTCCTTTTCCTCAGGAATCACCTTTGTTTTCACAGTTGGTACTGATTCTTAAGGTCCAGCGTCGATTTCGCGGGTTGGCTCCTCCTATTCTAGCCGAATTTGGGGCGGTTCTTGTGTAACACCCCCACTTGTATCAATATCCATATCTGTTTGGGCAGGTGATGATGTTTCTTGCAAAATAGCATCACTTTCCATCCCTCTGTCCACAATTCCATTCCTTTGTTCTTCATTGACAAAGGTTGACGACTGTATAACAGTATCAATTTCCTGCACGATGTCCATAATTCCTTCCTCTGTGGGTTCTTCAAGCGAGGATGGTTCTTATGTGGAAGCCTCGTTTTTGTCGCAACTACTTCCTCCATACTCATCTCTTCTTCCTGTGGTTCCTCCTGATCAATTTTCATTTCGATTTCCTCGGGTTCCTCTTGATCAATTTCTTCTGAATATTCTTCTTCCACCTGACCAGTCGGAGAGGCTAGTTCTTCTTCTCTGGAAGCAATCATAGCTGCTACCACTTCTTCTAAGGAACCGCATAGTTCCACCCAGGAAACTCGCAGCCTGCCTATTGCATGCACGACCAATAATCACACCAATACATGGTTAGAAAGTGTTGGGGTTCCTATGTTTTGGCAGGTTTGGAAATACCAAAAGATAAGACAACATCAAAACCACTTTGGGACCTCAGGATCTAGCCCTGCTGGGTCCAGAGAGGGATCTCTCTATAAAGGCAAATATATATTTGTCTTTGAAGCTCGATTTTAAGGTGTTAGGCTAGTTGTAAGGCTCAAAGGTTGTTATTTTGTTTGTTTTGTTTTTTTGGTTGTTGGGAAACATGAAGGAAGGTTTCACTGTAAGACAAAGAAATGGGCAGAAAGGATTTTTTCAATCGGGAGATAATTCAGATAACACTCAAGACCATTGGGCAATGGAGTCATCAAATAGTTTACTTGCAATTCAATATCTAAGGCTTTCCAAAAGGCTAGTCATCTAAAACAGAGGATCTTAAAGATGATAGTGTGGGATGAAATGATAAGGAATGAAGGTGAATAACAAAGAAACCTTCCGAGGTGGCTACCTAGGAGCTAATCTAGGGACAGGTGCCTTAACCATCTATGACCAAATTCCTAAAGAGGCTAACTCTTCAAACAAGGGAAAACATTAAATATTTTAACACAAAGATGAAGCCTAATATCATAGAAAGGCTTTAAACTTTCAATTATTTGACATTCAACTTAAGGGAACTTAGAAAGGGTTTAACAGTTAGAAAAGGACCCTAGTGAGACAGAACCAACTCTAATCTCCCAGTATCCCAATTCCTTTAATTAAAACCAGACAAGAACATCGAAGAACTGATTCTTGAATTCACACATCAGCAAGAAGTGATAAGCAACTACTATACTGGTTAAATTATATAGAATTAGTCTTCAGACTTCACAATTTGTAGAAAACATCAAAGATAAAAAGAGCAGGAAGAACTAGGGTACCATGCAAGGGTATATCCTAAACCAGTTTACTGATTCTTATCAGAGAAATGAAATATGATGAATTATAGAAAGAAAACAGAGACAAAGGTAGAACACATCACTGTTTCTTTGAATCAGGATCCAAAGAAATATACTTGTCATATCAAAGAGAAAAACCAGTCATATACAACATTGTCCCACATCTTGATATTCATTCTGAAATCATCTCCTCAACCTATTTTAAAATTATGCACATAGACCTATATCTCAAGAGAAACAGCTTACAATCCACGGTTATCCGAACAACAACCTTTACAATGTAATTTTCAAGAATTTTATAGCTGAAAGAGAGGCAGAGGAGGTAGATGAACTTTTAATGAAACATTTAAAACAGAGGAAGAAGAGAGATCAAGGCCCATTCTGTTTTAATATCACTACATTGACTCTCAGTACTCTTTGGGTGAAAGAGTGGTCTTCGACAGACTGATAGTAACTCCAGGTATGTTCTTTGATGTACTTTTCGGTTGTAGTACTATGTAGTACTCTAGGAAAAGTAAGGTAGTTAAATGATTTTAGGCCTTCCATGTTGTGTAAAAATTCTCTGGTAGTCTTAGGACTACTATCAAGGTAGTGATCTTCTCAGGAACATTGATGGAGAATAAAATATTATGGGAACTCGTCCTTTCATGAGAAAGAAACTTCTGCTGATGTGAAACACTGATCATATTTGTTTTATGAGCCTCAGGCCTTATTAGGCTTTCTGTTTCATTCATAAGGTCTTCAATATGCACATTTTCCCTTTAAACACTGAATTAAAGCTCAAAATTTTCAATAATGGGCATTAAATCTCTTTAATCCTTCACTGATACTCTTTGCTGCTTCTTTGACTGTCTCGGCAAAAACTGCAGGTTTAATGGCGCTGGAGGATTTAAAATAGAGTTAATAACTCTAATTTGGATAAAAACATGCTTTAAACCCCTCTCGGGAGTCTTTCCTACTATCTCTGGCTCTGAAATGACTTCCTCTGCGCTCTGTGTCACTATGACTGTGACTGTGAGCAATAACAATTTTCACTGTCTGTAACCCTGCAAAACACAAAAACTTGTTAAGAAAATCCATGGAGGTGGAGGTGGATGCTGTGGAGATGGCAGCACAGCAGTGAAAATAGTGGTTGTAGCGAAGAAAACGGTGAAAATCATTGTGTAATGGTGGAGAAGGCGGTCTGGTGAAAAAATGATTCCCGACAGTCGGATTAGACAGTGGGATGATGATTGACGGCGGAGATTTACTGGTGGAGTGGCCTTAGAAGGTCAGACGGAGAAATTATAACTTTAGTGCAAAACATAAAGTTAACCCTTTGGGAAAAATACACAGGAAATCAATGAAAATCAAATGAAATGGGGCTTTGAATGGTGGGACCAACATGGGCGGAGGGTGATTGAGTGTGGACCGTTAGATCTCAGGAGGAGATCAATGGTTGAGATCCTCCGATGAAGTCCTTTGGAGGTCCAATGAACAAAGTATGAATGAAAAATGAAATGGAATGAGGACTGTAGATCTATGTAGATCAACGGTCGGGATCTTCGTGAAGCACTGTCGGAGGCAGAAGAGGGGAAGTGGTTTTAGGAGAAAACGACTTTTTTCGCGCTGCAATAGAGTGGTTTGGAAATTTGCCCAAAAGAACGCGATATACGTTGCCGCCAGACATTTGTCCTTCTCAAAACCACTTTTATCATGTTAATTTGGAGCATTAACCTTCAGGCACAAGAAAAACGCGATATGCACCTCCACCGTTGGATGTGGAACGATGAGATATGACGGTGGGAGATGGAGCGCGATATGGGAAATTGCACGGTTGGTTAGGTGGGGGAAAAGTCAAAGGTGGGTTATATCCCAACCGTCGGATCTATAGAATGGACGGTCAAGATTGAAGGAGGGAGGGGGAAGGCAAAGGAACAGGTTAATGGGCGGGAAGAATAGGAGTCGTTAGATCTGAGGAGATCAACGGTATAGATCTAATCGCATCGGAGCAAGGCAGGGGGCCAAAACTCTGATTGTTGATGCTGTGATTACTTGTGGACCGTCAGATCACAAGGAGACTGATAGTGGAGATCTGATCGGAGGGAGAGCGATGGAGTGCACAAGGGCGGAGCGCGATCGAATCCTAACCGTTGGTTCTTGTGGATTCAACGGCCAGGATTGAATCGGTCGATCGCAATCGGAGGAGGCAAAGGGTGGCACATTAAGAACTTGCGATTAGCGATCATGCGAGGGTCATCGGATTAAGAAGGAAATCAATGGTCTGAATGCAGTTAGAGGGTTTATGAAGGATGCTATGGGCGTGATGTGAGATCAGCTCTGGTCATCGGATCTTTACAGATCGACGGTTCATATTGAGCCTGCAATCGATAGACCAAATAACTCTCGCATCGGAATTTTTCAGTTAACAAAGAAATGCGCTCGCAATCAAACTTCCAATTGCGATTAGCGCTATAAGGCTTAGTGCTTGGTCTTAGCACCCGATTATATGTGGAGAAGGGGTTAGGGGTTGGGCCGAAAGGGGCTTAGCCTGATCTATGGTAAAAAGTGGGTTTTTGGCATAAAAACAACATTTTTTAAGGCTAAATAGTGGTTCCGGTAGGGGAAAAAAAGGGATTTTTTCACCAAATGAAGGGATTCACATGGTTTAAAAAGGGGAATTGGGTGATTTGGATGACTTAGGAAGGGATTTTGAGGGTTAAAAGGAAATTTTTGAGAAGCGAAAAAAGGGGTGAAAATGGGGAATTTGCAGGGATACAAGGAAGCAACTGGAGGCTTTCTTGAGCACAATTTTTTCATAAATAGTGAAGCTTTCTTGATGGAAACATCAATGAAGATCTTTCTAAGGCAAAAGACACAAAGAGGCTTCAAGAGTGATATTTTTTCAGAGGAAATGTATCTCTTGAAGACTTAGAAACCTTTTTAGCCACTTGTTTTCTCTATCAAAAACTTATAGGTGGCTAACAGTGGCTCCACATGGGGATGGCATCTTTTTGAAGATGTCAAGAATCTCAGAAAATGATCTTTGGAAGTAGGACAGATGCTTGGTGCTTGACACATATTTTCTTTCTTTAATCAGCTGCCACAACTCATGAAGACATTATATCAGCAGAAAACATCCCCAAATATTCTACCTACCCATCCTACAGTCCTAACATTTTTTCTTCAGGGTGCATTTAAATTTGCAAACATTTTCGTCTTTTTTATTGAAAGCAGAAAACAAACTAATCTAATTCTACCCTTATTTCTCCATGAGACCAGATTAAACTATTGGCCTCATAGCTTCTCTACCTAAACCAATATCTGCTAGGATTAAACTATCTAGCGGATTTCTTTCTCAAAATTCTACAACAGAAATTTAAAAATAGTCAAACAAGGATTAGACTGTCTGGTTTGCTGTGGGTTCATGGAAAAAAGACAGCTGCACATGAACTAATCTTTGTAGAAAATTGGAACCAAAATTGTGAAGGCTTGAAATTGTGAAACTATGAAGCATCCTTCTTTTTCTTTGTGACTCAAGTTTTGAGTTTGCTAGATTCACTTTCTTCTTCATTTCAACTCTAGTTTTGGGCTTGTTAGAGCTGATTCTTCTTTCTTTCTTTGTTGGTTCAGATTTTGGGCATATTAGAACCAGCCCTTTCCTTCTTTGGTTCAGGTTTTAAGCTTGTTGGAGCCACTCTTTTTGGAACTTCAGAGGTTCAAGTTTTGAGCATGTTTGAACCTCCCTTTCTCTCGTTTTTGAAACATTTTTCTCTTTTTCTTTGAAAACAAAATACTGCAATGGTATTTACAATGGAAATGAAAATTTTAAACTGGAAATCAGCAGTATTAATGCTTGAGCATCCTGCCATTGACAGGACCCCCAAACAAATCTGTACCATAAAGTTCTTGTAGAAATAAGGCATTTGGACCAATGGTGGATTGGATGATGTAAGGAACCTGCCACAAACTATCAAATTTTCCATGCTTTCCTTTGTCCTCTCTCCTGGAGTCCCACTTCAGAACCTTATCTCCAATTTTGAAGTCACAAGCTTTTGTTCTTTTATCAAAAAACTTTTTTATGTTTTCTTGCACTTTCAGAGCTCTGTTGTAGAATTCCTCTCTTGTCTACTAGAGATGTATGGTTTGATTTATCCTCCTTACCATGCTATCCTCTTCTGTCTATATTTCTTGGACCAATTTAATCAATGGTACCCCTAGGCTAGTAGGAAACATTGCCTATGTTCCATATACAAGCTGATATGGGGACATCCCAATGGATTTATTTGTTTTCAACCTATCAGCCCATAAAGCATGCACTAAATTGTTATGCCATGATTTCTTATTCTCTTCAAGCAGCTTCTTGATGATGGTCACCAAAATTTTATTTGATGATTCTGCTAGCCCATTACCTTGTGTGTAATAAGCAGTAGAATGACCAAGTGTAATATAATACCTGTGACAAAAACAAATCATCTTCTTCGATCCAAAAGCAGCAACGTTATCAGTGATTATCTTCCTAGGGTAGACAAATCTAGAGAGGATGTGGTATTCAAGGAATTTAATGATAACAAAATCTGTAGCATTCCTAGAAGGGATGGCCTCTATCCATTTTTTGAAATATTCTGTGGATGTGAGAATCCATTTGTGTTGGGTTGAGGAAGCAGGATGGATTTCCCCTATGAAATCTAGGCCCCACTGTTGAAATGGAGCTTCAACAGTTATAGGTTGTAATCGTAAAGAGAGGATTTTTCTTTTGCCTTCAAAAATTTGGCACTTATGGCAGGAAATTATCATTTTATGGATATCATTGAAAAGGGTAGGCTAGTAATAGCCAGCTCTGAGTATTTTGTTAGCAGTGGCTTTCCAATTTAGATGGCCTTCGCATTATCCTGAATGAAACTCATGTTTAATCCTCACTACTTCAGTTTCAGGCAGAGATTTAAGCAGCAAACCATTTTCATTTTTCCAGTATAAACATTCATTTAAAATGCAATAGTTTCTGGGTTTTAACTTCAGGAACCTTGCCTTAGTCTTTGATAAATCAGGAGAAGCATTAAGATTTGTAAGCACATACAAGATGTCAGAATACCAAGGAGAGATTTGAAATTTTTCTTCAACAGTAGGATCAGATAATCCTTCATGTTCATCTAAGGCATCCACCATGTTTATGTCAAGGGCTTGCAATTTAGATTCATCCATTAGTTGAGCTAAGCCCTGACCTTTGATAAGTTTTGTGGGTTTTATTTCCAGGTTATACTCTAGTATTACAGCAATCCATTTTCCCCTCTTTCCATCTGGATCTTGGGAAAAAATTTATTTTACCACTATGTTAGGCACGTAGTCAATGATGTGAAAATGAAAAATGTACACCCTAAAGTCTTTCAAGGCCTTTACCAAGGCATAGGCTTGTTTTTCCATTATTTTATATTTCAAGGGTGCATCCCTCAGTGCCTTGCTGAAAAAAGAAATAGGCTATTCTTGTCCCTCTGGATTTTTATGCAGCAGGACTGCAGCCACTGTATGCTCGGAGGCAAAGGAGAATATAAGGAAATGTTTTGAAAAATTATGGATGATTAAGATTGGTGCCTGGGTAAGTGAATGTTTGACTAATTCAAAAGATTTTTTGGCTTCTACAGTCCACTTAACCCCCACTCCTTTCTTAAGCATGTTAGTCATATCTCTGAGGAGCTCTGCTAAGTTGGGAATAAACCTCCTCAAGAAGTTGATTTTCCCAATAAAGGACTGCAGTTCTTTTATGTTTCTTGGGAGGCTAATCTATAGTATTCCCTCAACTCTTTTCGGGTCTTTTCAGGTCTATTTTAATATGGCTAAGAAGCTTACCTTCTTGAAGGCCAAAAACTGTCTTCTTTGGGTTTAAAAATAGACCGAACCTTCTACATTTCTCAAACACTCTTCTCAGATGTTTAAGGTGATCTTCATCAGTCTTGGAATAAACTGTTATGTCATCAAGATAAATGAAAATGAAGTGACCTATTTCCTCTGAAAAGGCTATGTCCATAGCTCGTTGGAAGGTTGCACCAGCGTTCATTAGTCCAAAAGGCATTTTTACGTACATAAAACTGCCCCATGGAGTGGTGAAAGTTGTCTTAAGTTGGTCTTCTGGGAGTACTAACACTTGGTTATAACCTGAAAAACCGTCTAACAGGGAGATCCTTTCTGATCCAACTACCCTCTGTAGGATGTGTTCCATCTTGGGTAAGGGGTAATTGTCCTTAAGTGAAGCTCTGTTAAGGTTTATAAAATCAATGCACAGTCTGATCTCACCAGTATTTTTCCTCACAATTACAAGGTTCGAGACCCAATCAGAAAACCTCACAGGCACTATGATTCTTGCCTCATACATCTTCCTGATTTCCTTTTCAACTAGAGGCAGATTTTTTGGGTTAATTCTGCGCAGTTTCTGCCTAAAGGGTTTTTGGTTTTCTTTCAAGGGGATCCTGTGCTGGATGATTTCTGTATTGTAGGCCTTTAAGTCCTCATAACTCCAAGCAAACAAGTCAAAAAACTCTTTAAATAACTCAATGTATTTCTTCTTCATGTCTGGTGGCAAGGACTTAGCTAGTTTAATCATCTTAGGATTATCTTCAGTGCCTATGTTGCATTCCTCGACATCAGAATCTGTGTGTTCTATAGTGGGTTTCTTTGCTACATCGTTAAAATCAAAAAGGTCCTCTAGGGGTGCCAGTCCTCTAGATATATTCTTGTCTTTGGAATGCAGCACCTCTATTTCTTCCTTTTCTGTGTTCTGGTATTCTTCAGCTTGAGTTCCAAGTTCTTTAGCTAACATGTTTATTTCTACATTGTGAGGTGATTTTTCTTCATCAGGGGGCTCTTCACTCAGGTAGCTTTCATCGGATTTAGAGTCTGAATCAGAGAATTCAAACTCATTCCTGCCAAGTAGGAAATCCTCTATCTACTTTTCGCCCTCAAAGACCTGCCAATATTTCTCATTATCTGGCACTGCAGGTCTATATTTTGTTTGAATGATAATTTTTTTGTCACTAGGTGATTTCTGATATGAACTAGATATGCAGGCTAATCCATTTGCAACAATGTTCTGAATCCTAGGAACAAACACAAGCTCATACTCTACAAAGGTTTTCAGTAAATCCATGTCATTTTCTCTATATGCCCTCAACCTAGGATGCTTTGCAGTGTATTCTCCATTCACTTGTTTGATGACTAATTCAGAGTCTCCTTGTACAGTTATCCTTCGGGCTCCTAATTTTTTCAATAGATTCAATCCTAAGATGAGAGCCTCATACTTTGTGATGTTGTTGGTACACTTAAAATCTAGCTTGAAAGCATGACTTTCGGCATAGTTACTCTCAGTGTTGTGTAACCACACTCCAGCTCCTACATTCTTTCTAGTGCAAGACCCATCAAAGTCCATCCTCCATAAGGGATTGTTTTCAAGTTTATCATCATTTTCATCCCTGATGCTGGGTTCACCATTATGTCATATTATGGGGTCTGCACCATGGTTTGGAATGTTTTGTTCTTCATGATGTGCAGGGATTTCAGAATGATGAGTAATCTACAGTTTGCAGTCTTTGTTTTTTTCACTATGAATTTCTGATTTAGTGCATTGTTCTAACGTTTCTCCCTCGTTTTCCTCTATATATAGAGTGGCCATTATGATAATATCTGTGTGCTCTACTCTATCGTTTGAATCTCTGTCTTTTAGCTCTAGCTCATCTGTAAATTTTTTGTTGCAGAGGATAAAAGAGTCCAGATCGGTATGGACAAAGTATAGAGGTGAATTTTTAGGTTTTTCAGGGCTGCTAACCATAAAATTCATTTTTGCCTCTCTATATAGTCTCCTAAGCTGGCTAAAGATAGGGATTGTGGCATATGACCCATCCATCTGCATTGTACCTTGCATCTTGGCACCCCATGACCTTGACAACAACATGCCACACTTAGGTGCCACATCTTCCACTACAACATCGATCACCATGCACTTGGCTGGGATTTGGGTCAGATTCACACAAAGGTATTTGATTAGGCCAAGGCACTTTACTCTGCTAGAGTCAAATGAATATAAATCCTTATAAGGTCAGGTTATCTCTAGGCCTAACTTCTCCATAATCACTTTTGGCATAAGGTTGTGTGAAGCCCCCGAGTCATGCATAGCATTATGAAGGATCTTGTCATGGATATTGAGGATGATATAAAAAAGAGGTACTACCCCTTCCTGAAACTTCCCTTCTATCTTTGGACCAAACAGAAGGGCTAGTTGATCATCACTTAAATTAACAGTGTCACTGTTTTCTCCTAGATTTAGAGCTTTCAAAATTTGGCCTTTATATGCATCCTGAGTAGCTAACTCAGTGAGAGGAACAGAAATTTTGATTTTGGCTATCTCACTTTCCAAATTGAAAGGAGATTGACCCTTTGAAAGGTTCAATTCTGTTCTATTGGCCACCATTTTATTGATAGAATCAGATTTTTGATTCTCACTATGTACAAGGTTTGAAGCTGTTTTATCAGGAGCATTAGCTGCAATGCTAGTGCTGCTGGTTTCTTGACTTTTTTTATCAGTATTTTGGTTGTCCTTTTCTTTGTTTTCCCAGAACTCTCAGCTGCTGATTTTTTACTTTCAGTAGTCCCTTTAGGAGTTTTCTCAGGTCTTTTCTTGATGGTAATCTCAGAGGCCTTTGGTTTGGAAGTATCTAAGCTCTTTTTTCTCCTGAGTTCATTTTGTTCTCTAACCTACATGATGGCATTTTCAAATCCCAACCTATAGTCCTCAGATTCTAGCCCTTCCTCATCCCAATGTGAGTATGAGATCTGATTATTTTCTGTGGAAAAGGTGTGAACTTGGTTATCTATTTCCACCATGTTTATTGTGGTTCCTTCAGACTCTTCTATTATCCCCTCATCTTCATCAATGAAGTTCTCTTGATATGGGGGTATGACTTGTTGATCAGAGTCTCTCTGTCTGTTTGGGGGACTGTTTCTCCTATAGTTCTGGTTCTGGTTTTGATTTTGGTTTCTGTTCTGATTACTGACTGTGACAACCATTTTCTCCATCATTTTCTCTAGCCTTTCCACGTTTTTGTCTAGACTGTCATATTTGGGATCAAATGTGGAGGCTGATGTGTCGTCCCTGTATGTCACCTTCTTCTCAGTTCTCATTCTAGCTCTTTTTTCAATCAGGTTTGCCTCTATGCTCACTGCCCCTTTTTGCATATCTTCCAAAGTGTTATAATCTCTCTCAGTAAGTTGATAGGCCATGTCAGCATCAAATCCTTCAGGGTATTTCACCAAGGCCATTCCTTGGGGAGGTTTCATGTGTGGAGGAAGAGCATTTTAAACACTGTTAAACCTTGTAGAATAGTCGTGGACACTCTCTCCTATATTTCTTTTAAGATTCTTATATTATGCTAGTATTTGGAGAGGGCTGGTCTTGACTTCCCATTTGTTTATAAAGGTTTGATATAAAGAGGAAAGATCATTGATGCTATTGGGAGGTAAACCTTTAAACCACTTCTTCACCTCTCCTCCCAAACTCTGGGCAAAGATCCTCATCTTAATGGTTTCATCTTCAATTTCCATGTAGTCAAAGGAATCTTCCATTCTGTCCACATGATGTTGGGTAGTGGTAGGCTCTTTTCCCGTGAAATGAGGGATTTTTTAGTGATAATCATTGGGTAGTGGAGCCAAAGGCTAAGGTAACACTAGAGGTGCATACCAGGCTACCATGATGATGTTCTGAGGAGGTAAAGGATTGGTTTGAGCAGTAGGTATATGGATGACAGAAATGCTAGGACCAGTAGCAAATTGTTGAGTAGATCTAGGGTGAGAGAGACCCAATTTTTGGATAAAATGAATATCAGGGGGTGTAGATGGTGGGGTTTCTTTGTCCCTATTGTGTTGACCACTATGTGATTGTGAACTTGGAGGCTCTAATTCAATCTAGTGTATAGCACTGAATGATTGTGTTCTTGGTAACTAGCTTGATGAATCAAAGTCAAATTGAGTGTCTAATAGAGCTGAAAATTTTTCAAGGGCTGAATTTTCTCTATGAATGTGTCTGGAAATAGTTGATTCTTTAAATGGAGAGACTTACTAAGAATACTCTCTGGATTATCAATTATTTCAGGTGGGTTTGGATTAGGATAAGCTCTTGTATGAATGGTTCTTGAAACCAGTATGTTTGTCTTCAAACAAATAAGTTTAATCCTATGTGTTTCTTCTAATATGGCTGATGTTGTAATGAAATCTAGTCTCCCAGTGGAGTATTGTGAAAACCAAGATAATCAGCAGGCCGACTGATCACCAGTGGAGTATTTTAATCATTAAGGAACTATGGAGTCACCAAGTTGAAGGTTTAGAGTGTTTCAAGGATGTTTACTATCCACCACGGTGATTTAACTACCAAACTCAGGTTAAAATGGTCTTATTACCTAGTGGAGTCGCCATTATGTTGGGGTTCCTATGTTTTGGCAGGTTTGGCAATACAAAAAGATAATACAACATCAAAACCACTTTGGGACCTCAAGATCTAGCCCTCCTGGGTCCAGAGAGGGATCTCTCTATAAAGGAAAAGACATATATGTCTTTGAAGCTCAATTTTAAGGTATTAAGCTAGTTGTAAGGCTCAAAGGTTGTTGTTTTGTTTGTTTTGTTTGTTTGGTTGTTGGGAAACATGAAGGAAGGGTTCAATGTAAGACAAAGAAATGGGCAAAAAGGATTTTGGCATTGTGAAGATAATTTAGAGAACACTCGAGACCATTGGGAAATGGAGTCATCAAAGGGTTTACTTGCAATTCAATATCTAAGGCTTTCCAATGGTCTAGTCATCTAAAACAGAGGATCTTAAAGATGATATTGTGGGATGAAATGATAAGGAATGAAGGTGAATAACAAGGAAACCTTCCAAGGTGGCTACCTAGGAGATGATCTAGGGACAGGACATGCCTTAACCATCTATGACCAAATTCCTAAAGAGGCTAACTCTTCAGACAAGGGAAAACATTAAATATTTTAACACAAAGATGAAGCCTAAGATCAGAGAAAGGCTTTGAACTTTCAAAGCTTTGACATTAAACTTTAGGGAACTTAGAAAGGGTTTAACAGTTAGAAAAGGACCCTAGTGAGACAGAACCAACTCTAATCTCCTAGTATCCCAATTCCTTCAAAACCAGACAAGAACATCGAAGAACTGATTCCTGAATTCACACATCAACAAGCAGTGATAACCAACTACTACTATACTGGTTAAATTATCTAGAATTAGTCTTCAGATTTCACAATTTGTAGAAAATATCAAATATTAGAAGAGCAGGAAGAATTAGGGTACCATGAAAGGGTATATCCTAAACCAGTTTACTGATTCTTATCAGAGAAACGAAATATGATGAATTATAGAAAGAAAACAGAGACAAAGATAGAACACATCACCACTGCTTTAAATCAGGATCCAAAGAAATATACTTGTCATATTAAAGAGCAACACTAGTCATATACAACATTGTCCCACAGCTTGATATTCAGTCTGAAATCATCTCCTCAGCCTATTTTATAATTATGCACACAGAACTATATCTCAAGAGAAACATCTTACAATCCACGGTTATCCGAACAAAAACCTTTAAAATGTATTTTTCAAGAGTTTTATAGCTGAAAGAGAGGTAGAGGAGGTAGATGAAATTTTAATGAAACATTTAAAATAGAGGAAGAAGAGAGCTCAAGGCCCATTCTGTTTTAATATCACTGCATTGACTCTCAGTACTCTTTGGGTGAAAGAGTGGTCTTCGATAGGCTGATAGTAACTCCAGGTATGTTCTTTGATGTACTTTTCGGTTGTAGTACTCTATAGTACTTTGGGACAAGTAAGGCAGTTAAATGATTTTAGGCCTGCCATGATGTGTAACAAATGCTCTGGTAGTCTTAGGACTACTGTCAGGGTAGTGATCTTCTCAGGAACGTTGATGGAGAATAAAATATTATGGGAACTCATCCTTTCACGGGAAAGAAACTTCTGCTGATGTGAAACACTAATAAGATTTGTTTTATGAGCCTCAGGCCTTATTAGGCTTTCTGTGTCATTCATAAGGTCTTCAATCTGTACATTTTCCCTTTAAACACTGAATTAAAGCTCAAAATCTTCAATAATGGGCGTTAAACCTCTTTAAGCCTTCATTGATACTCTTTGCCGCTTCTTTGACTATCTCGGCGAAAATTCCAAGTTTAATGGCATTGGAGGGTTTGAAACAGAGTTAATAACTCTAATTTGGATTAAAAAATGCTTTAAACCCCTCTCAGGAGTCTTTCCTGCTATCTTTGGCTCTGAAACGGCTTCCTCTGCGCTCTGTGTCACTATGACGCTAACTGTGAGCAATAACATTTTTTACCATCTATAACCCTGTAAAACACAAAAAATTGTTAAGAAAATCCATGGAGGTGGAGGTGGATGCTATGGAGATGGAAGCGCAACAGTGAAAACAGTGGCTATAGTGAAGAAAACAGTGAAAATCACTGTGTAATGGTGGAGAAAGAGGTCTGGTGAAGGTCTGGTGAAAAGATGATTCCCGACCATCGGATTAGACAGTGGGATGATGATCGACGGTAGAGATTTACTGGTGGAGTGGCCTTAGAAGGTCAGACGGAGAAATTATAACTTTAGTGCAAAACATAAAGTTATGCCTTTGGGCGAAATACACAAGAACTCAATGAAAATCAAATGAAATGGGGCTTTGAATGGTGGGACCGGCATGGGCGGAGGGTGATTGAGTGTGGAACGTTAGATCTCAAGAGGAGATCAATGGTTGAGATCCTCCGATGAAGTCCTTTGGAGGTCCAATGAACAAAGTATGAATGAAAAATGTGATAGAATGAGGACCGTAGATCTATGTAGATCTGTTGGGGTTCCCATGTTTTGGCCAGGTTGACAGAGACCAAAAGATGAGACAACATAGAACCACTTTCAGACCTTAGGATCTAGCCCTCCTAGGTCCAGAGAGGGATCTCTCTATGATTATCAAAGGATATACGTCTTTGAAGTTCTCAATTGTGATTTTAGGCTAGTTATAGGCTCAAGGTTGTTTGTTTGATTGTTTGAGTTTGGTTGTTGACAATCAGGAAGGAAGGTTTCACCATGAGA